>JACSZP010036569.1:1408-18696 GCA_016161895.1 Pinna nobilis | reverse complement strand
TTTTTTATCTCACTAATAAATTTCACAGTTCAAAGCTTGAAAATACCTTTGAAATATCATCTCAATCTTTTGAAATGTAAATTTTGAGCAGACATTGTAATTGCCTGGTGTTTATCTAGTAATCAAGGTCAAAACAGTGTTAAATCATTTCAGAATATTTACCCAAATGTTGAGTGTTAGAAAACAGGGGTGAGTAAGAGGGTTTGGGTCGGTGGAATAGCTTTCAGCAAGATCATCAAATTCTGGTAATGTGAAGATAAAATATTGCAGTTTAATGTGCAGCTACTGTAAATCCAGTTTTATTCGCGAGATTTTTATATTCGCGTAATTACGCGGAAGCACTTACTTGCGAAAATTAAGTTCTCGCCTAATATACTGACCTGAAATTAACATGCACCATATAGCATAAGCTATTACACCTGACATGCACATGCGCGAAAATATAGTGTCGCGAATAAATGCATCAATACCAATTCGCCAAAATAAAGTTCTGTGAAATGTTCTGGATTTACAGTATAGCAAATGTGCCTGACAAACCATGTAGGTACATGTACAGTCTCATCAATTAGAGACCCACAGAATTAATAAGCTGCAATCTAGTCTGTCTTAGTGACCCACAGAATTAATGAACTGTTCTAACGTGACCTAAATGTATGGTTCCTAAAATGTTTTTTTTCCAATATGATCACCTGAATTAAGAGACCACATGTGATATGTGACCCTTTTGACCCCTTCCCTTGGATGGTCTTTTAAATACAGGTAAGACAATATATACAAAGAGGGCAGACAAACTGACAAATGGACAGATGGTCAAAGGAGCAAACAGACAGACCGTAGAAAATTTAAAAATGATACCTACCTTGGGTGTATGTAACTGTAGTTACAAAACAGGGTGTGGCGAGTATTAAAACTTGTGTTGTTTTTATTGCCTTCACCACCTGCATAACAACAAAATGAGGAGTCATTATTGAAATCCATCCTAAATCTAAACTGGTCGTGAAGAAATTACGGAATGAAAGTAATTATCGAATGGTCAAGGATAAGGAATTAACTAATGACATGTTGTTTTTGTATCTATTATCTACTGATATAATTGTATGACAAGAGAAAGCAAACAATTCTAAAAATATCATTAGTTATACCCGTATCCTTGATCTTTCTGTAATTACTTTTGTTTGGTAACTGCTTTATGACCAGTGCAAAAACACACACAAAAAAACTATGTAAAAAGAATTATCCATTAGTCCATTAGTGACACACATATCATACTAGATGATTCTTCCATGATCTTTATCGTTCGGTATCCTGGGACACTTTTCAGAAGAAATCTTACGATTAATATCATTCCTAATCGTAAGTGAGCAATTTTTTCAATTTATCAAATTTTTTACACTTAAGGATAAAATTGACAAATTCTGATTAAATCTACTTTTCTTTAGAGTTACGTCATGCAGTATTTATGAGCAATACAGGAACAAATCCTAGGTTGGTAGTTACAGCAGAGGCTGCTCAACTGACCAGAAACAGAACTGAGCCTTGCTCTTGTTGAAGCCGCTCGCCCATCCATGCCATCAGCAACTCTCGGTCCCTTACAACATGACCTACCTGTACCTATTCAAATACCCGAATTAGCTGCACCGATGTGGTTTGGATCCCCGTGTCCAGCGATGAGCTTTAGGCCTAGCAACAAAAAGACTCGGCACAATTCCAATCGCAGACTGTCATTCATCTCTAACTCTTATTTAACTAACGGCCCATTTGGCTCTGCTTCAAATCCATTCACAAACGATTAATTTTCTACTAGATGTTCCTGTGTTGCACATATCATTCATGCCATGGCAGTAGCCATTATTTGAAACTATCTACCTGACTCTTATTATTGCGCAACCATTTTACATATACGAGGTCAAGTGTCAAGAAATAGTTCGAAAATTAAAGTTTGATTGAAATTATTTTCACGTTATAAGGCAATTTTGATTAATGCAATGAAATGATGAGAAATGACTCTTATGTTTTTGTTGAATGTCCACAGAAAATTTTTACAAAAAACTTTTGCATCAACATGCTTCGCATCAATGCATCCGCATCACCCGAAATTCATATCTTAAAAGAACTAAAGTAGGTAAGATTGAATGTTATGTCCTTTGAACATACCTAAATAAGCCGATTTCAAGGGGACACACTCAAGCAGCATGAACTCTCCAGCCTTCTTATCCTTCCACAGCGTCTCCGTCTCCTCGGCAGACACAGGGGAATCATCCGTGGACTCTTTAGATGAGGATGTGGCGGCAATATATTTAGACTTCTTCGTTTTAGAAGCAGTTATAATAGTAGCCTGAAAGGCTGTGAACTTGTCTCGCTTGGCTATGTTAAAACCTGACTGCAAGTTTTTGTAGTGCCTAGAAGGAGAAAAAGAAAAAGCGAGTCAAGAAATACTTCAAAGAAAATTTCTTTTTAATAAGTGATTAAGAGCAAGTATTAGCTTATTTCTTAGAATTCAGAGAAAAAGATTCTAGAATATGATTTGTTGATTCAGGTAAACTTTACAATTGCAAATTCCAATATCAATCTGGTGTTTGATCAATGAGTAATATAAGTCTATTACTGGCGCAAGTCAACCAGCCATAACTCTGCTAATAAGAGGACAACTCAAACAAGACTTTAACTGGATCTCTGACGCATTGATAACAAACCGCAAACAAAATAACTAGAGGCTCTAAAGATTCTGAAATGCTCATCTGGTAAACCTACGGACAGCTGAGGTTGTTAAACAACTCTGCAGTTTTTCAAAGACTAATCAGGCACAGTCTAATTGTTATTGGGCTTCTTGTTTCTGACAAGATTTTTGAATGGGTTTTTTTTTTGTGCATATTTATGCATATTAATGTGGTCAGGTGAGCTAAATATCAATTCAAGATCTACAATAGCTGGGGCAAAAGACTGCAAAACTATGACACAACAAGCAGTTTGAGGGACAAATGGAGAGAAAAGTAAAGGGCCAAAACAAGCTGCAAAGATAATGAGTCAGCGATTGTCTACAAAGGGTCATGCTTTTGGAGGATTTTATGCTCTTGGGATGGTTGGTTGCTCGTATTGGTTGTTGTTCAACATCCCTCCCAAGAATCTTTTACTTGTATGTAGATGTAGCTGCTTGCCAGTGAAGGGCGACAAATTTTACCTATAACCCGCACTTATGGCCATAGAGGTAGGATTCCTTAACATTCTGACACTTGCTGTGACACCAGACCTCGGTTTTTACTGTCTCATCCGAAAGACAGGAACAGACAACCCAGCTTGGCTTGAGCTCGAACCCTATAGCAGAAAATCATTTAACTTACCTCATTCTAAAGTTCAATGTATTCTAACCTACTTTACCCTATGATAGAATGTCATTTAACCTACTTCATTTTCTAAAGTTCAATGTTTTTCTATTCTACCTTACCCTATGGCAGAATATCATTTAACCAATCAATGTATTCTCCCCTAACTTACCCGTACTTAGAACGTCATTTGACCTTCCTTACCCCGAGGTATACTGTATTATCCCCCGCCTAATGCTTTGGTAGAACATCATTTGACCTGCCTTACCCATGAAGTAGTGTATTCTCCCCTACCTAACTCTATAGTAGACATCATTTATCTTACCTCATCCTAAAGTAGAAGGTCTTCTTCCCATTCAGGTTTGATGACATGTTTTCATAAGTATTCAGACTTGCTGTAAAAGATAAAATAGATGATGCATCAGAACATGTACCGGTATGAGTCAGCAAATATCTACTGATTGGTTGATTGTCTTGTTGTTTAACGTGCCACTAAAGGATCTTACACTTATATGGAGACGTTATCGTATGCCGGTACAGGGCTATTAATTTGTCCAATGCTCGGCACGTATGGCTGTAGAGCAGGGAAGGTTCCTTCATATGTCAACCCCTACTGTGACACAGGATATCAGCTTTTACAGTCTCATCCCAAAGACAGGGACAGGATATTGTAACATGGCTCGGATTTGAACCCCAGCCCTCTCCATCAGGAGATGAACGGGCTAACCACTGGGGCGTGGCAGACCCTACCATCAATACAGTAAACTTACCAGGAGACTCGTCATCTTTGGTATTTGCCGACAGACTGGTCGTCAGAGTTACAATGTCCTTTCTGTAAACAAAGTTTCTCAAGCTGCGATTCTGCCAACTTTTCTGTTTAAAGAGAAAATAGTTTTGGAGTTCACATGAACAATAAAGAGAAAGAAAGAAAGAAAGAAAGAAAGAAAGAAAGAAAGAAAGAAAGAAAGGAAGGAAGGAAGGAAGAATTTCCTTGTACCAAGTCATAAAGCATAGTATCTTATCATTGTTATATAATCATTACTTATATATGAGCAAACTAGACAAAGTCATTTGATGATTAACATTCCAGAAGCTTCATATATGTGGACAATCTGCTGTGGAATAGAAGCGATTCTGGATTAATAAGGCTCTACTTTATACACCCCCAAATTTTGGGTGATCACATGTGCACACTCACCACTGGGTATCCCAGCACATCAGTGATGTTAGATGTCACCTGTTTAATTGTTAAATCCTTCACTGCCAGTGTTATGTGTAAACAATCCTGAAATGAAAGAAAAAAGGACAGTAAAACAGTGCTTTATCAACCACCTGTATATTAACACGATCTTGAAACAAGAACATGTTTTTGCTGTCCCCAATATTACCATTCTTTTTTTAGCCCAATAAAGCAAGCTCCTGAAAATATAAAGCAAGAGGCCCGACTGGGCCTATATGGCTCACCTGAGAAACATTACCATCAGTTGTGATCACAAATATTAGCTGAAAACGTTCAATGAATACAAAGTGCAGAAAAAAGGCCTCAAAACTCTAAATTCTAAATGGAACCCAAAACAACAACTGTTCTTTACACATCCATTTATGTCTCTCAGTTCTCTGTAAGAGGAGACAGCCAGACAAACCATATTCTTATATGCAGCTAAGAACACAACATTAATTTTCCCATGTACAGTCAACTCCAAATATAACAAAGTTGAAGGAAGCAAGATATTTATCTAATTATAGCTGATCTTCATTATTCGAAATTACAATGCAATGCATGGAAAATGCACCGGGTATAGAAATCTTCTCGTAACAACTGCTATCTCGTTATTTACGGAGTTGACTGTATTATTAGAGTAAAAATTTGTCATTACCTTTGTAACCAAAGACTTGTGACACAAACTCTCTCCATATTCAAACAGAGTTTTACTCAACCCAGCTTCGAGTGAAACTTCTTTTTCCAATGTACTAACTCTGTTTTCCTCTGAAACAAATATCAAAAAGAAGATGTAAAACAAAAGATTATATTGGAAAAAAAAGCCAAAGGGGCCTTAAAGGTTATCTGAGAAAAGCTACACTTAGATTAATAAACACTTAACTTAAGTCTAACTTAGATCATTTTGAAAACTTTTGAAAAAATTAATTTTTTTTAGCCCTCATATTACCAGGAGACTGATTTCATCGAATCGTCCGGTTCCCAGAGTGCCAATTCATCTAATTTATTTACTCCACAGACCTACGTTAACAGGGCTCAAAATTAGCACTGGTCCGCTGGCCAGTAAATGATCCATTGGGTCAGTAAAATTCTCATCTGAACTGGCCCTGTTGTCCAGTAGAAATACAAAAAAGAAAAGGCTACTCTGTATACTTAAATTATGCATATATGAATTTACCAAAATCATATATTCCTTCTTTTTTTTTTATCATAAATGAAAGTATCCTGTCATTCACACTGTATCATTTTTATATGGGCCAGTAGATTTTTGGTTGGGCAAGTAGATATTATAAGCTACTGGTCCTGTTGGCCACCTAGGAAAAAGGATTAATTTCGAGCCCTGGTTAATATTGTTCACATTGCGAATGTCAGAGTGGTACAACAACCACAAATTATTGATTGTTGGCATCAACAAAAGTGATGTCGAATCTGGCAAACTCAAAAATCTGGCAATAAAAGGGATTCATATGCATATCTCCCTTGCGCGTGTATTTACATCCTGTGAAAAATCAAAGCAGTATCCCTGAACCATAGAAGGAAACAGACGGAAAAATCAAACTTACCTTGGATTTTTTTCATGCTATTAACCACATGCTGTAAGGCAGAGACCGTCCCTATCTTCCCCACCTGGGTGGGACCTGGTGGCACCAACGCCTTCAGCTCCCTTAAGTATTGTTTTACACGTTGTTTTCGCTTCTCTTTGTAATTCGTCATGTCACTGCTGCTTAAGAAGAATCATATCAAAGACACATTAAGGTAAAATTGATGTCAGGTTGTAATGAACAGGGTTCATACCAAACAGTAAAACTTTACCCTTTCAACACCAGATACCCAAATAGACTGATCACAAAAAATACACATGTGAAATATAAAAGCCCTATCATTTACTATTCAGAAGTTACGGCAAATGTTAAACTTGTGGACAAACAGAGTGACAGACCAAAAACTACATGCCTCCGAAACTTTGTTTCTTGGGTCATAAAAAATGTTCAATCCTAACACAGAGATGAAGAGCAAATTTGATCGCTAGAGTGACATATTTAATTGACATACGATGAACTAAAATTCTGGGTTCCATTAAAGCATGTGACACACCTTCTCATAGTGGACTAACATTACAGAGTTGCATTCCTTTACTGTGACTGGCTTCAAATTATGAAGCTGATGACCAATTTGTTCAGAAAAATGGACGGACAAAGTGACACCTATTGGGCTTGTTTCACTAATGTCTACAGCATTATTTTCACCCCATACTATTTTCGCCCTTGTACACTTGCAAATCATTTCGGCTCACTTTAAATTTATCGTCACGTCAGAACTCTATTCAATGAATTTACTGTTTTGAATTTGCCATCTGAAGATGAGGGCAAAAGGGACAAAAATGAAATGGGGCAAAACTTTCCCTGTATTCAGTATGTTAACGGAAGCTCAGTTTTGTTTTCTCTTAAGCTACTGCAATAAGAAATATAAGCATAATTACCTGCATCCACTAGTGGATGGGTGATCCTCAAACGTATCGCTACCACTCAACGACATTGTGAAACTACTGCTGCTACTTTGTCTACTGCAAGAGACAAAGAACATTTCCCATTAGTAAATAATTCCTGCATAGAACAAGAGGTGTCAGACAGGGAGGACTTATATTTCCATCCCTAATAAATCAAATGACAATTCAAGCAGGATGTTGAAATTGAAATTCAGTTAAGTCAGTCCATAACAAATCGGCTTAAATCGAATTCAGTGCTGTTAGGAAGAGGAATAAAATCCCCCAAAAGAATTGCTATTTATCTATTTATGTAGTAGATTCTGATGCTTAAAACGAAAGATGCCTATAACAAAGTCAAAAGTCAATCCCCTTTTACTTCATTATAGACCAACTCCATTGTACCCACCATCATGGTTCAAAGGTCACCTGAGGAAAGAGTTGCTGTTGATAATTTGTGAAGAGAAATATACACTAGAGAAATAGTTGTTACCTTGATGGAAAATTGTGTGACAAGAAACTTCAACATGGCATAATATATGACATATTTGATCCATTACCTCCTTTTTTTTTTTGGCAAAACTGGTCGGCACATAAATCTCTACAAGTGTCACATGCCTAGATAAACAAGAGGTCCTAGATAAATCTTGACGCTCACCATCATTAGATCTTTGACAGATCGATGAAAGACTGTTCTTTTCCCTACTTTTTTAAGCTCTCTATATGACTTCAATAACTGGACCCTCTATTTCAATTTCAATCCGATCTCCGGTTTTTTCTGTTCAGCTCCAAAATGTAGCATGCTTAACAAAACCCCAAGGACCCCCAAGCAAAATTTGAGGACGATCCCTTCAGTACATTCTCAGAAATATGATAATGGAATGGACTTCATAAAACCTGAGTCCCCCCTTTGGAGCTCCAATTTTGATTGGATCAGTTCCAAATTATAGCAAGAAAAACTAGTGCCTAAACGGGAACATCCGTGCAAAATTTGAGGAAGAGCATGTCATATTTTCTCAGAAACATCAATGACAGTAATGACATTTTACAACCCAAGTTCCCCCTTTGGCACCCCAATTTCCTTTGGGATCAGTTCCAAAATGTGGCATGCAAAATTCGAAACCAAGGGAAACCTCAAAGCAAGATTTGTGGAAGTTCCCTTTCATACCTTCTCAGAAACAGCGATAACGGAATTGATCTTTTTTAAAACCTTTGTTCCCCCTTTGGGTCCCAAAATTCTTTTTTGATAACTTCTAAAATGTGGAGTGCAAACCAAACCCCATGAGGAACCTCGATACAAAATTTGATGAAGATCCCTTCATTACTTCTCAGAAAAAATGATCACAGACATGAAATTTTTAAACCTAAGTTCACCTTTTTAGGCCCCAATTCTTTTTGGATCAGTTCCAAAATGTGACATGCAAAACAAGACCCCGTCGGGAACCTCTATGTAAAGTTATAGAAAGGTCCCTTCTGTAAGATTGGACAATGGACTACAGACAACGGATCACAGATGAAAGGTAATTTGATAAGCCCACCAAAATTTAGGGATTATTTTTATTTTGCACACTGTGACACAGACCTGGCAATTTCCCAGTATATGAACTGTGACCTTGGACATTCAGATATGACCTTGGTTCAAGGACATGATACACCCTTGAGTCCTAGGCAGACAACTCTGAGAAATATCATCCATATCCATATATCAACAAGATATTGTGGCCCAGACAAGGACCTTTCCATTACACAAACAGTGACCTTGACTAACCAAGTCTTTGACACAATTGAAATATAACTAAAAGTATCCCCCCTTCTTTATTTTATTTTTGGGGGGGGGGATTCTTAGGTCTAAATTCAAGTGACCTTGACCTTTAGAACTGACCTTTGAGGTCTTTGTCCAAAACACCAACATTCTGAAGAACAATTGTGCAAAATATGATTAAATTCTGACAAAAAATTTCAGAGATAAGCTTAGACAGAGGCCTTGGAAGGCTGGCTGGAGGGCCAAAGCGACAGATGAGCAAGCACAAGACACTACGTCAACAGCTAGTACATTGTACATATGCTCTCCCAAACAAGAGATCCTAGAGGGATCTTGACGACCACCATCAACATATCTTTGATAAACGTAAGACAGACTATTCTTTTCCCTTCTTACTCTAAGTTCTCTATATGTCTTAAATAATTGGACCCTTTAATTCAATTTCAAACCCTTTGGAGACCCAATTTTTCCAATCAGCTCCAAATGTAGCATACTAAACCAGACTCCCATGAACCTCTATGCAAGATTTGAGGATCAATCCCTTCTTCACTTTCTGAGAAAAGCAACAATGGGAATTGTTTAAGAAAGGCGATTTGATGAGCCCACCATCAGTATAATGGTGGGCTAAAAATATGGGGAAGTACAGAACATAAAACTTGTAAATTTATAATTACCCGCTTAAAGAGCCATAAGTAGAATCACCAACAAATCCTCCCTCCATTCTTAGAAACTCTATCTTGGTCTTGAGTTGTCCCTGATGTCATCCACTGTTCCCCTGAAATAAAAAGAAAATATGTTCAGAGAACCGACATTTTTCCCCCCAGGAAATTGGTCATTTTAGTAATATTTCCAAAATAATCCTGTAGAATTCTACAACCTTCAATTTGATGCCTATAAAAAGACATGGAGGAACTTGGAAGGTATAGAGGCCAGTGTTCAACCCAGAAATTTCGGATAGTGGGTGGGGTGGGGGGGATGGGGGATGTACTAAAGCCTGTGTTAAACTTAAAGTGGGAAGAACATTCATCTAGAATATATCACACATTAGTTTACAGTATGATTGCCCATGGAGATGCATTAACAGTAATGTTCATAGGTAAATTAACCTGTGAATCACTCTAGCGTGGTCAAAAATTGCAAGATATGTAAATAAAATAGTGGTGGGAGAGAAAAAACAGAGTGGGAGTGCTACAGATACATTGTAGCATGGTGGTTAATTGAAATAGCAAGGTGGTACTATCCATAGAAAGAACACTGGCCAATGACCATGAAACTTTTCAAGACTGGTTGAATGCATACAGTCAAACTTCACATGAAGACCACCTCACTTAAAAATAAAAGACCACTTTGTAATAAAGACCATCAAAAATTCAGTCTATCATTCTTTCTGGTTATTTCAACCTCACTTAGGACACCAAGGTCACTAATCAGACCAATTTTAGCCAGTCACTGGGGTAGTCTTAAATAGTGAGGTTCCACTGTACCTATATTTTAATGCTATTCAATTCTTGATTTTAATGTGTGCATTGCTACATTTCCTGTGTACCGTAGTGGATGAAAACTTATGATCAAGAAAAATTTGTTTGTCAAGCTTGCACCACAAAACTTTAGGCCAGTGTGAGCCCTGACTTATGATAATTTTTGTTAAATTAAACATTGGAAATTTAACTGATGCATTCAGTCAAGTAAAAAGTAATTCTCTTTGAAAAATATACCATAATTTATGTAAATGTAATTAGAGCTCCTTTTTTCAAGTGCTTCGAATTCAGAGGAGCCTTAATTAATGTAAAATAAAAAGATTTTCACTTTGTGATACACATGTAAATGAACTTGTATCTAGACCAGTTTAATCAAATTTAACTGGCCTTGTCCACAAGCTTATCCATTTTATCATCTGACTACTATTAATAGATAATGTAAGTCACAGTACATACAGGTTCATGTTATCTAGATTATTTCTTTTTCAGAATTCAAAGTCTGTCACAAAAATAATATTGTCAACCACATAAATTTGAATCCTATTACACTTTCATGTGTATGATTAAAAAACATTATTGATTTTTCTGTGTCCTTTTGGATATATCTTACATTTCTTTTAGTTTCATCACATAAGCAAAACCATTTGTTTACATATCTGTACTGTATGCAGATTTGGGCTATGTATATAATATTGTAGATCCAGAAATGTATTCATAAAACATATTCATTTTTGAATTTTTGTGTTTTGAATTTTTGTTTAGTAACGTAAATGACACACTTTTTCTCACGGATGCAATTTTTCAAGTTCCCTCATTGTTCTTTAAGTCTTATGAAACATGGTAAAATTTTCCCATATAAGTTTTACCCTACCAAAAATCACTATTTTCTCAGAATTATCGAAGAGTATATATCTAAATTTCAAAAAGCTACAAAATATTTTCTTCATGAAAAAATAATAATTGAAAAATTTTGCTCAAATTATGAAACTTTGTGGGCATTTAAAAAGTGTTGAACACAATTGAAACAATGAAGAAAATTATGTAAGTGATGAATATTAATGTCCCATTAAATTATAAAATCATCTGAAACCAAGCAACAGTAACCCTAGCCTTAGGCCTATATTTATGTTGTGACAAACTATTTAGTAAGTAACTAGAAAATTGTATAATGAATTTTTAAACAAATTTTGGAAAAAAATTAATCAATGGCTCTATTGGCCAAGTAATGGTTACAATACAAAAGTTGCATATAGTTGATGTTATGAAATTAAAATTAAAAAATGCAACATTGGGAAATAATGAGATTATTCAATAAGTGTACTGCAAATTACATCTAGTGGCTAGCAGACGTTATTCAAAATTATCAAAAATAGTTAATATATTGAGATCTGTTCAATTTATATTTGGCTAATTACAACATTAATTGGCCAAATCTTGATTGTCTAATTTTTTTTTACTAACAGTTTTCTGAGTCCGGGGTGAACTCTGTATACATTTGTAAATGCACATGTAAATAACACCATGCACATCCAGAAGTTTCTCCTTGTTACACACCTACATGTATCAGGGTTCACATCAAACTGCAATTTTAGCAAAATGCAGGAAATCTTATCAACTAACTTAAACAAATTATTCTTTGCTATATTTTTTTTCTCTTGCTCTAATGATATCACTAATAATTTTGTGACAGTCAGGGAGGGGGGGGGGATATGTTGGTGAAATACAGATAAAATCTTAGCACTTCATTGGCTACTTCAGTAAATGGTGGTTTTGCATCAAAAAAATTGTATGGCCTAGAAAACCTATCTCATCTGGCTACACTTTTGGCTAAATAATTCAAGTACCCAAGTAATCAGTAATGTCAATTGTGAACCCTGGCTATGAATATTTTAAAGTCATCACGTTTACTCGTACAATGTGCATGTACTTTATTAAAAACCAATTGTGCAAACAGGTCGTGTTCTGTTACATTTATTTGTTATGCTCGGTTTATTTAATTCTTACGGGGTTCACGTTTTAAGTATGTATATCGGTAATGAAACATGCCATATTTCACAACGCAATGAACACAAAACTACCATATCGTGTGTGTAGAAAATAACATATATCGCTAGGCTTCATTATAAATGCAGTTCTCACACTATGGTTTCAAATTTATAAGCTTAATAAAAAAAAAAATTAGCCAAAATAAGATTTGTCTGTTCCCGACCAAAATCATATAATTAACCTGAAGTAGGTATAAGGAAAAAAGTATGATTTTACCTGTATTTTATCAATATAAATACATCACATTTATACTGCCACAAAGAGGATTTAATTTCCCTTGATTGTCACAAAATAATCAGTAGTAACATTTGAGTACATAATGTTCAAGAATATTTAATAGCAAATTTGTAAAACTTTTCGCATTTTGCTGAAACTGTCTGTGGTATGAACTGTAAACCCTGCAAATGTAGTCACAGTAAACGTCAAAACAAAGCATAAAAAGGGAAATATATACAAAACATAAACTAAAATACAATGTAATCCAGATACACTATACTGTAGGCTACACCAGACTGACTAATCCATGAAATCGATAAAGACCAAAACTCTTAATTAAGATAATGGGGTTTTCTTTTCTCTGCCAAAGTTATAGTTGATAAATTTAAGGCTATTTACCAAAAATTTGGCAATCATGAACAAATAGAAATACAAAATTTAGTCAACAGGTTGCAAGACAGAAAAGTACATTAAACTTGTTTTCTCCTTCTCCAGGTCCTTTTGGTCTTGTGCTATATCAACATCGGAGTTTTTAGTTCATCAATTTTTTTTTCACCATTAGAAAACACAGCTTGTGGTGTCAAAGCAAAATCATAAAAATAGCAAAACAGGAAACTGATAACCTATAATAATCTTAATACTATACACAAAACTATAATCCATTAAATCAATAGGAAAAAATAAAAATCAACATACTTGTGAAAATTTGAATACCATGATAGCAGTTCTTCTAGCTTTATATTCATTATTACCACACTAATATGATCCTCGATCTGAGCATTTGACCACTTTTACAGACACTATAAGGTGGAATACATCTAATTCAAAGCTAGATCTGAATTTAGATTAGGCTTAATTAGTATGACCCCTATTTCTCCACGCCAGTCATCATAACAATGGTGACAGATGATGCCACATAGCCACCAAAATATCTACATCAGATCTATTATTAGTATCTATGATAATAACAATGATGATAATCGCATATGAAGTAGCGCTAATGATCACTAATGTGACGTGGCTAATCTTTATCTGTCCATAACAGCGCAATCGATGTCATTAAAATATTATTGGATTCCCAGAATTATACAGTGGAAACTCGCCATTAAGACCACCTAAATGACTGGCTAAATTTGGTCTGATTAGTGAGGTGGTCTTTTAAGTGAGGTTAAAATAACCTAAAATAATGATTAACAGACTGAATTTTGATGGTCTTAATAGCGAGATGGTCTTTAGGCGAGGTTCCACTGTACATACATGTAATTACATTTGTGGATCAAGCCAATTCTTTTGACTTTTTTGGGAAAAGGTTATACAGTTACACAGGGCTCGAAATTAACCCTTTTTCCTAGGTTGCCCATAGGGCCAGTTGCTTAAAATATCTACTGGTACCAAAAATCTACTGTCCCACATAAAAAAGAGAACTAAAAAAAAAAAAATTTTCCAGTGGACTGGATATACTGTTTGAATGACAGGATACTTTCAGTTTGTGATTAAAATAATGGAATATATTATTTTTGTAAATTTAAATAGGCATAACTTAAACATGCAGATTAGCCTCATCTTTTCTGAATTTCTGCTGGACAACAGGGCCAGTTCAGACGAGAAATTTACTGGCCCAATGGATTATTTACTGGTCAGGGGCCAGTGGATTAGTGCTAATTTTGAGCCCTACAGTAAAACCTTCTGTAGTGACCAATAAAGACTGTGTATTACTGTTCCCTATGAGTATGATACCATATGTATACTTAACAAACTCCATATAAAGATCACCTCCTTATGGACACTGTTTCTCAAGATATTGTGTCCCTAAGGAAGTTGGTATATATAAAAGTTCATTGTATTAAAATGTACCTGCATGTAGGATTCTAATTTGTTGCATCTCAGGGTGTTTTTTTTTCTCTTACAAATTTATTTTAAAATTTGGGCAAAATTTGTCGCCCTTCACCGGCACACAGTGACGTCTCCATATGAGTGAAATATTCTTGAGCAGGACGTTTAACAACAATACAACAACAACTAACATGTAACATCTCTCCCACACTGGAAATGTGATATCGGAACATTTGGACCACCCATTTATCAAATAGGTATTTGAAACATCCAAGTGTGAATTGGTCATCAGTACATATAGTATTTGAAATTAAGACTTAATCCTTGACCTCATTTTAATGTGCAATAAATAGGTTCTGTAATTGTTTCCCTTAACGACACGAAGTCCAGAAAGTTGGGATGATTCCCTCCCACAATAGAGGCAAAACACCCCAGTTCAATTCCTCCAAGGGCGAATTGGAAATGAAGACAACATATCTTAACACCTTTTATAATTGATCCACTTCCAAGATGGCGGAATTACAGCTACTGTTTTTGGTTTCACAAAAGAAACACAATGTTTTCAAATATCTCCCACAAACTATTGTCCCTTTCATAAACAAATCGAGAAAGATGATATTATAGATATTTAAGTTTAAACATTTATTTTATTGACTTGCCACTCTTATAAAGAAAACGTCCAATCTTGTTCTAGTATCACCTTCACGATTAATTTATAATAAGTGATCAAATGCGCATGTTACCAAATTAATAATTCTGCAAGATCCTGATGTAGGTCATTGTGGCTGTATCGGAGAAAAACTGGAAATTAACACTCAGACTCTGATGTCATAATTGGTGCCTTGACTTAATTTTGGTCTTAACTAGACCTTTTAGACCTACATCTACCCGACTGAGATACAGGTGAAATATAGGCTAGCCAAGATTTGAAGACCGTAAACAAAACGAACGACGCTGCGATACAAATGCTTATGTCGACCGGAGAAAAGAATCAATTCTAAATATTAACGATAAGATGAATTCTCTTGGAATAAAAGTGTCGAATAAAACATTATCATTCTACTAACCATTAGTATGCTTCATACTTCCTGTGGTTTACGACATAAAAATCTGTTTGGCGGTGGTTTTCCATGCTCAGGTTTTCAGAAACGTGACAAGCTACCATCGATCTAAATATAGATTTGCCTTCAATGACAAGAGTCGATATAATTTTAGGAACGCAACAGCACAGAATAAGTCAAAACGAATAAGTCGATCGGTAGTGGCCTTGGAAAGCGCTTTTTTCTTCGAGTTTTGTTTACAGTAACTGTACAAGTAAATAGTGTCATTTAATTCCACAAAGGAGAATATAAATAGCCTAGTTCCGTTGCATTTGCTGTTGTAACATATGCTCAGTTTTAATTCTGAATGGTGCAAATGACACTTTCTTACAACATTGATATCAACACTCGCAGCTTATTTGTGCGAATATGTAAATAAAGATTGTAGGATACATATCACATCTCACCAATGGGAAAGGGGGTGTCACTCTTACTTTTTCACAATTACCTGGTATGTCTGCCCTTAATTTGTTAATTATAATGATATATTCCAGACTTGCCAAATTAGAAGTATCTTCATGGGGAGATTTTTCAGTTTTATGGGGGAGACTCTAAATTTTACTAAGAATTAATAGGAAAATTAAAGTTTTTTATAGGGGAGACATGTGTTCTTATAGGGGAGACTTGGCAAGTATGATATTCATTTCACAGACTTTCCAATCTTGAAAATATTCTATGGGGGAGTTTTTATTTTAATCTCATGGGACTTTAGTTTTTCTAGAAATTATTAGGAAAATTTATTTTCAATGTGGTAAACATTGCATTTTCCATAAAGAATTACTTAAAGTTTATATAAGAAATAGGAAGTTTCCTTATTAATGGGGGATGCTTGGTATGTATGTAATTCATATATGATCAACATAGAAATTTTTATTGCATAAGAACTTGAGACAACTTGGCCGAGGGGGGGGGGGTGGTTCCCAGTCACCTGAGTAATGAATGTTGTTGAAATTGGCCCACTGGTTCCTGAGAAGAAGCATAAAATGTGAAATCCTAATACTGTAGTAACCCTATGTAAAATGTTTAACCTCAGGGTGGGGCCAAAAATGACCCCAGGGCCTTCTCTTGAACAAACTTAAATCAACACCCCAAAAAGATGCCATATTCCATAAATCAGCATATTTGGCCTTGTATTTTCAGAGTAGAAGATTAGTAAATATAGAAAAATTTCAACCTTTTTAGTCCTAGGACAGGATCATTGGGAACATAGCCCATTATCGACTATAAATTTTGCATCAAAAAAGCCCTGTAATACAATGTTCATAAAACAATCCTGTACATGTACTTTCCACATACATGTATGTTGATTTAATTCATAGCAAATTAGAAATTGCATATCTTCTATATTGTCAATAATTTCTGACAACTTCATGGTAAGAGCATCAGATTTTGGATCATAAATTTCAATTATCAATTTTCTTTTCGTCAAAGTCCTCATTAATTATAAGCTTTTCATTTCTTACAGCTGTCAAAGATGTCGGAGGTGAAATGTAGAATATTAAAATTCTGACCGTAAATATCAATTTATTTGTAATCATGCATGCATTTATGTTCATTGCTGAAATCTCAGTATTATTTATTTTTCCTGCTGAAATATCTTTAATTTCCAAATAAATCTACTAGTCCTGTTTCTGGAATCAATATTACAGTTATTTAAAAACACTCCCCAAGACAGTCATGATAAGTAATCTGTGGCCCGAAGCAGAGTGTCAATAGTGTTAGCTGCCCAGTAGTAGAGTGTCAATAGTGTAAGCTGAAAATCAAGATTGATTAATCGTAAAAGATGTCTGCCCTGTTGCAGAGTGTCAATAGTGTAAGCTGAAAATCAAGAC
>JACSZP010036561.1:2176-14002 GCA_016161895.1 Pinna nobilis | reverse complement strand
TTTCTTGGTAGAATTGGAAGTGATGAGGACAGTGATGAGGATGCAGATGAGTCTCAGAGTGCTGACGACCCATCAGAGACAGCAGTATCTCACATGATGGACCAGGAGGACGGAACAACAGAGGGAATAATGGAGGAAGAAGCTCTGGTCAAACATGGAGAGAACGAAGAAGATGCTGACCAAGGGGCTCAAAGTAACTCCAGCGGCAAAGAAATGACCAAAGATAACCAGCCAAATGTCCATGTTAATGGAGAGGTAGGATCAGTTACCATCTTAAGCAGAGTGATAAAACACAATAAGCATGGGGCCTCTGTGGCCGAATGGCTAGAGCATTGGGCTTCAAACCACTCAGTCTCTCATCTCTCATCAGTATGGGTTTGAGACTCGCTGGATTCTTAACTGATCATGTGAGAAAGTTTGCCATTTTACTTGCGGGATGGCTGGTGGTCTCTTCCCGGGTATGTTTATAAATGGGCTTTTCCTCCACCAATAAAAACTGGCCGCCACCATATGACTGAAAGGTTGTGGAGTGTGGCGTAAAGCAAAACTAAACAAACAAATTTAAACAACACAATAAGCATGTTAAGGGTAACTTCTGATTATCTGCTGAGGATGATTATATGTTAATTTCATGTACACTATAACTCAAGGGTATGTACTTGACTGTTAGTGCTAAGAAATTACACAGGCAAGGCTTAAGAAACCATAAAGTATCTGAATTTGCACTGAAATAGAAAGGTCTATATGTCTGTAAAAGTCTCAGAGGGACCTAACAAATATAGCCTTTATAGACTGGTGACCTTGATATACTGAGTGCTGAGTACAAATGAACAGATGTACCCATAGTACTGAGTTGTCTATTTAGCCAGCCTGTTGTGTTTTAGAAGACTGTCCAAGTGGATATGCAAAAATTGTCACATATGATAGGGAGTCTCTTAATTCAGGTGATTTGAATACTGTAAATCAAGAAATTTTCGCAGGACTTTATTTTGGTGAATTGGCTGCTATGCAATTATTTGCGACACTATATTTTCACACGTGTGCATTTTAAGTATGATAGTTTACGTTGTATGGTGCATTTCATTTCAGATTAGTATATTAAGCGAGAACTATATTTTTGCAAATAAGTGCTCTAGCATAATTATGCGAAAATAAAATTCTTGTGAATAAAANNTTATGCAAAATGGAGAAGTCACACTCGATGATTTGCCAATGACGTTAAATGTTCCAAGGGTATGCAGATTTTGCACAATTGGATTTAATTTAAGAAATGCAGCCTTATTTTCATTATAAATTGAAAATGGAGATTGGGAACAAATTTTTTCCTACCTATAAAACTTTCATGTTTGCCATAACCTATAGATGATAGGGTTTGGATTATTCTGTGTCTGCAATATTTCATGTATCTATGTTTTTGTGAAGAGACTTCTCCTTTGGTACCAAAATCTTGATCTTTTGATTTTGACCATCATGTCTAACCTTTTTTTTCCCACTGTGAGCAGGCATCAGTGTTTCACAAACATCTCTATGATTATTACTCTAAAGAAATCAGATTTGCGAGAAATCTGGCATTTATTTGTGTGTTGGTCTAACGGTTAATAAATTGGCATGGCTTTGATATTTGACATATAGTGCTGAAAATGATGTTTAAGTTATCAGTGTCTCCCAAACACACCTTGTTTGTAGCAGCTTTTGACTTTCTAATTTGTAACTCTTTGATGATAAGAGAAAGTTGTAAAAATCAGGAACATTTTATAAGTGTAGATATTTTAACAAGATTGTCTGCCTTTGCACTTTTACATATAAAAAATGTTCGAATTAGTCATATTGATGTTCTTTAGATCAGTCAGTAAAAACCAAGGTTGCATGTCACATTATGTGGTGTCATGACAAAGATCCCTCACTGCTCAAAGGTCCTGAGTACTGAACATAGACTAATATTTGAACAAATTCATGTCACCACTTGAAAGATTGTTGCATTGGAAGTTAAACAAGAGTAAATTCTAAGTATTAGTTATTGCTCCAGCTGTATTATGGGTTGTTAATGCTTATGTCTTATATAGATATGTAATTCCTTAATTATTGATCAACAGGAGCAGATTCAGAACAAGATGAATGAAGAGCAACAGAACAACAATGCCGAGAATGCAGCCATGGCTAGTCTGGACCTGAAGGATGAACTGGCTGGAGATGGACAGTATCTAAAGGAACCAGGAATTTAAATGATGACAAAAAAGGTCAGCATAAGTATATACAGTCTCACCTAAATGTAGCACAGCTGTTGACTTGTACAAGATGTCCATGACTTTTATGGAATTCTGTGTCAAATTACTCTTCTCAATATCTTAATTATTATTATTACTACTATGTAAATCTTACAGTGTTTTGTAAATTTAGACAGTTTTGTTTTTATTTTAGTTCCTTTCCTAATTTTATTCAGCCTGACACTGGGGGTTTTCGAGGCTCAGTGGCTAGTGTGGCCTCCTTCTTATGGTGAGAAAATGGCCATGGGTTTGAATCCATGCTGCACTGTTGTGGGCTGTCCCTTTGCAATGTGACAGTAAGCACACATTAAAGAGCTCTAACTGCTCATTGGCCACAAGAGTTGAACGTAGGCTTAGTTTGTCACACTTCACCAGCAGTGGTGATGTCTCTTCATATAAGGGGAAAATTCTTGAGTGGGACGTTAAACAACAATGCAGTCAACCTGGCACAAGTCAGTAATGGTGATACAGTAACCAAACTTCCACCAGTTGTACATCTTGGGACGCTCACTTTATTACATGCTTTGGCTGTTGCATCTGACCTACATTTGACACTTTAATGACATAGTTAAGTTCTTTCACGTATCCCAGTTTTAGAAAAGTACAATATTTGACAATTACCCCATAGAAGTGATTGTGGTAATCTTTGGTAACCTATGTGTTAAACACTTCATCTTATTTTGTAGGATGTAATTGTTGTGCCATGGATACGGAAATGCAGCATTTTCAGCAGAACTGATTGTCTACATGTCATAAAGAAGTATTAATAGCAAAATAATGTCAGTATACATGATGGTGATTCATACATAACCACCTGTCCATGTGATCATTTGTACAGCTCTCTACCACGACAAAAAAATCAAAATTTCACACCAATTTGATCTGCCAAAAAATGATAGAATATTTTACCATAAGGGCAAAGCCTTTCTTATTGATGAATGTTTTTTCAGGGCAATGAAATGATATGACTTGTAAAAATTATTCTTTCTTTGAAATCACTTGTATTAACATTTTTGTTGCATAGATTTGAAATTTTATTTTTGTATCAATATAAGTTAAGTGATTATCTCTGACATTGAAGAAAACAAAGACCATATTTTCTGTGAGACTTTTGTGTACAAGTGTCTTAATGTGACTTCTAGTTAGTTAGAGAATAAGCAGAAGTATACCTGGGGTGGGTTGTAAACAGCGAAGCGCTTGGCCTACAACGGAAAGCTAAATACAAGTGCTTGAAAGCTTCTGACTGAGTTGCATCTTCAGCTGAAAAACTGCTGAATGTTTTACAACGCACCCCTGTATGTTTATATCACTCCATTGAACCTAGCTTTGGAGATCACTATTGCCAAAGGCACATTTTTATCCAAATTATGCCTGTGGTTGTTTACCCAGGATTAAATCAAAGAAACCATCATGTGAAATCTCATAAATATTCTGGAATGAAATAAGCAGGTGAAGTTACATTTTGTTATCTTTGACAATTAGAATTCTACCTTTTCCTTTGTTAAGGAATGTCTGTCTGTACAAAGCACTGGCATAATAACAAAGCCTTATCCAAAGCATCTTTGTTAACCATTATGTGATTGGATTAAGTTTTTGTAATGGAATCAATCATAGTGCTTTAAATATGAAACAACAACCCTGGAATTCTGTAAAATTAAACTAGGATATTTAGCAATGAGTTGAAAACCATTGGGAGCTTAGGATAGAGATTATAAAGTTCTTTGACATTCTTTTCCCTATTGGTTAAAGATATATAAAGGTAACCACTATAGTATCAGTCATTCTCTATAGTAAAAATGCAAAATTGACAACAGTATAAAGTTTCTATTTTCCATCTTTAGTAAATAGTTTGCTTGAAATTACCTCACACCAGACATATTTGTCTGAAAATAAACCTGTTGGTTAATGTATAGTCGTACCTCGATATATTAAACCTAAATGGGAATGAGTTTCTCATTCTGATTAGCAGGGGTTTTAAAAATATCTGGGTCTAAATACTAATGAAATAATTTAGCCATGAAATTAAAATAATTTCAATTTATGCAGGATTTCAATACATCAGGTTTCAATATAAGTAGGTTCCACTATATTTATTGACTGGTCAGTCAATGTCTGCTTACTGACCATGCTGTTGTGTATTGGAGTAGTTCAGACCTGTCGTTTCATCTACATTTTACAAGTATCTCAAATAAGATCTGTAATAGTACCGGTACCTATTAAACAAATATTTTGCTTAGCAAAAGATTCAGTCGACAAAATTGTCGCTTTACACTTATGATAATAAATATTCAGTATTTTTCAAAAGAAATAAAACTATGCAGGATTTTTTTTTTTTATATTTAACCTTGATTATTCAGTATGATATAGTTACTGTACCATGGAGAATGTAAAAACACTTCTCCAAAGCATTTATGTGACAGTGAGTATGTTTGTTGAAGTATTTATGCGACACTGACTTGTTTGTTGTTTGAATTTGTGCAGGTCTTGGTTATAGATCAGTAGTTGATTGTTTGATGTTAAGTGTTTACTCATTTGCAGTTTATTTTAGGACTAGATATTAACATCCGGCCAGGCATTAGTGCTACACCCGTTGTGACTTTGATATCGTGAGATATCATTGCATGGATATGACATATTTCAGAAAAAAACTGAAGATTTTTTTACACACTTTGTACAACGTTTGATTTTTGTTTCATTTATATCAGTTTAGGTTTGTTTTTTTATATATTGCTAATAGATCAGTTATTGCTATATGATAGAGATTATAATGAAGGAGACAAGCATGATCTGTACAGACCAATTTTTTACATTGTTTTGTCTCCGGCTGTCGGGATCTGACCACAACATTCCATATTGTATGTGATATTATTTCATCAAATGTCCGTCCAATGTTATGACATTTTATTTTCAGATATTTGCACATCCTCAGAATTTTTTTAGTGTTAATGAAGGTTTCTAAATTAAGGATTACCTTTTTATTAGGAGTGCAGAGTATTTAAATGAATTTACTTCCTACAACAATTTTCAGTATCTCTCTTCCCTCCCCCTCCCCATCTGATAATTACCACAGAAGATTGTAGATTCAAACTCGAGTTTATTTGTGGTTCAAAATATAGTGATTTTACCATTAAAAGGAACACGTAGTTTTGTAGATACATGATTAAGTTTAACCTCAATTTGCAGTTGAAAAATTTTCACATTGACCATCGTAATTTGACCACCTTGTCGCATCCACCATTTTTTTTTACTCGGCAAACTTTATCTGTATAAACCATGAATAATTACTGTTAACTTGTCGAGGTACAGTTGGTGTTGTTTTCTTGTCACAGCACATACCATGAATCTTACATACTTCAATGATACAGCAATAATGTCATAATCATGATGCGTACATTCACAGGTTTTCAAACTAGACACACTGACACAGTATCTTCACACACCGACACTGCAATAACTGAATGGTTCCTTCTTATTGGTTATGTTTCAGCTATAATCGTTAAGCTATTTTGTAACTTGATGCAGTATTTGCATTATAAAAAGTAAACGGTTATTGCTGAAGTTTAAAAATAATCACTTCTACACATGTATTTGTGGTATTGTCAGAAATGTCAAGGCATTTGTGTATTATGTTCTTAGAGTTTTCTATATGTTGCACTAGAGTTTTGATTAATTTGTAATTACCAGTTACAGTTATTGTACCACTTCACTTTAATATTGTATCTAAGTGTTGAATTCATTTTAAGGACAATTCCATTGAATAAAAAGTTTTAAAAAGTGTGATGAAATTGTTTTGGCTTTTGACTAATCTATGCATCTGTCATTGTACCTTCATATATGTAGGCCTACAAGCAAAGGTACAAATCCTTAACTCCGCATTGGCAGCAATAGCTACAAAATATAAGAGGTCAGAGTATTTGCCTGGCAGATCCAGGGTGACAATGCTAAGGTAAATATACAGCTGTCCCTGTCTTTCGTATGAGACAGTCAAAACCGAGTTCCTGTGTCATAGTAGATGAAAGCATGTTGAAGAACCCTTCCTATTCTTTGGCCATAAGTGCCAAGCATACCGGTAGGTAAAAAGTGTTGTCCTTCACCAGCACACGGTGAAGTCTCCATATACAAGAAAGATTCATGAGAGACCTTCAACAGTAATACAACCAAAATACAGTGTAGGTAGCATTTGTTCCTTTGCAAAGTGCGTGTTATTTTTATTTAAAAAGTGTAAGGTACAGTTCAGTTTAGACCTGAGAGACCTCACAGTACATGTAGGTGTTGACTTTTAAAATAAGAACCCTCATTGTTCAATGACCCTTAGTGCATTGTACAGGCCAAAGCTTGAAGCGCCATGCCAACATTCAGTGACATCTCCGTAATATACATGTATATGTATTACAAGTACATGTGTATTTTACATTGTACAATGAATGAAAGGTGATGGAAAATAATGCATACTTAACATCATTGTCCATGAAAACTTAGTTTTACCAAGGAATGATCTATTTATAAGTCCTTGGTTTTACCCTTACGGCCACTGATCAAAAGAAGGTGCTTCCCTTTGTAATTTTAAGGATAAATTGTTGGGATCGAATTGAATTGAGCAAACGGCATAAAAAGTAGAACGACGTCTAGACTGCATTTTGGATCGCACGAAAACTCATCCTATCGGCTGGAAAATGGTTAACGTAATGTAGGCCCTACTCTTATGTATTTTGGGTGGGCGAGAGAAAAATGACACTTGAGAGTTCTCAACATAGGCGTATCCAGAAATTTTTTAAAGCAGAGCTCGGATTTTATCCCTTGCATTCCGACACTTTCTCTTTCAAGTCATATATCAGTTCAAAGGCGGATCCAGAAAATTTCAAAGGAGGGATGTTTTTTTCCTTGAATTCAGTCACTTTCTTTCCATTTATCAGTTATTGATGTAATGTGCTTCCTCTTATGTCTAAAATATGCATTGTAACATTACAAAAATTACAATTCGTTATTTATATTTTCTTTCGTATATTTTTGTTTGTTTTTTACATTAAACATCTAAGCGCCGACAGATACAGAATTGGGGTTAGGGGGAAGTGAACATTTTAGTATGACAGGGTCAGTCTTGCGCCGTCCTAATATACTCAGTGGCATTCCAGGGGAGGGGCTTAGCCCCCGGGAGCTGATGAGTTGTCACACCTTTAGTGAGCACATCGTCAACTATGATGTTGTGTTAGTTAAAGTGCGTTTGTGAGTTTTCTTAGAAAACCTGTCACATGAAATCATTCAGGAACGAGACATGTATGCCTGCACTTGATGAATTTAAGACCGTCCTAGTTTTATCCGTAACGAATCGTTGGACTATCTTAGAAAAATATTCATTAATATGGAATCAACCATAATTTTGTAGTACCAGAAGAACTGAATGTTTTTATCATAAAAACCCTGCGCTTCAGTTCCCGCCTTCGATTGAGAAGTTCCCGTTTTATTCATACTCATATACAAATGGACATGCATTTTTGTTCTTAACATTGAATTTGAAACTAAGGTGATCAGAAAATTATAAGCAGAAAGAAGGAAATTGATATTTTTTATAGAATAAATAGAATCAGTGTCTCTTTAATACATGTATGATATCAATATATAGACCCAGATCTAAAAGTGTATAATATATTCCAAAAACAATTTAAATTACACTGCAAACTCATTCGGACAACATACATAGATCTCTGATGGATTTTCTTTTGGATTGGTGGATCCGCAACTTCTATACCTTTCGTGGAAGTCAGACATGAAGTCTGCATGCACATGTACACAAATCCGAATGAAATCTGAATTCTATGTTACTCAATATTAATGTTGAATCCCTACACCTCTATCGTGACAAATATGAAAAAAGGATATTGCATAGTAAAGCACTGTAAATGTTATAAACAGGAAAAATACACCCGAGTAGGAACGACATTTATTTGTTTACGAAATCCGGAAATTATCTGTAGTTGTCACGTGTACAGTTTTGTAAATTACAATTTCATTCAGGCATCATGGTGGGGAACATGGTGGAGTTCTTAGGCAAACACGCGCAGTTTGAACTGAAAGATGGCACCGTATTCACTGGATACATACATTCGCTTGATACATCAACTAAGCCTGGCAAATTGACTATGCAAAAAGGTTATTTTCAAATCTCAAAATTCATAATGAACAGAGTTCGAATCACATAATGCCTATGGTCGGGTATTGCCTGGATGGGGAATTTCTTGCCAGCTGACCACCTCGCTTATCGCCGTAATACAGTGCTCCAGATTAATTTTTTCAGCCAAAGTGTAGGCCTAACAGATTCCACACTAATCAAACCTTATAGTTAAATCGGTATTTTGTCTTTGTGGCGAGGGTGCAATTTTCAGTGTTAGTATGAAACTGCATGTCTTTTGTTTTGGTGATGAGACTGATAAACAAAACACAAAGCTGGATATGATAAGAGTATAACTGTATTTCTATTCTTTTATTAGAGCCTACATTTTTAGGTTTTCATAACCTAGATGGCGGCATCAGGAAGGCATGTTATCAAAATTCCTAGGGTAAACAGAAAAATGAATGGGTAACATCGATGCATAGATATAAATGATATTTATCAACATGTATTTCATCAATTTTAAAATGTAAAATCTGGAGCACTGGTAATAGATCATCCCTTTGAATTTTAAGGATTCTGTTTATTTATAATGCTGCCCCGCCAGGTTATTTTTGCAAAAAAAGTCCAAATTCTATGTAAAAAGTAGTCATATTTATGGGGGAGACTTAGCAAACGTGGTGTTGCTTCGATGAATCTTGGGTGCTTAGGGTTAAGATTATAGAGGAATGAATGAGAATTCTATTCAGTATGTTTTGGTTCAATCTGCTTCGATGTAGTGCTTTCCGGTATTTCGCCACACCGTTTAATAAGCAGCCAGCATCAATGTATGCTAAACACACACACACAAAAATACTTGTAGGCCTATATGTTTGTAAGGCAACCATACTACAAGTGTATATAGTAATCACAATAAGGCATATAGATATACATGTACTGTACAAGTTATATGTTTATTTGTAGTTATTTTTGTCATCCTTTTAATGGATACATATGTATGATGCTCACCTTGATGGAGCTCAAAATCACATTGAATTATCTCCCTTAGGAGTGATGATTGTGAGAACAAGTGCTTTTGATCATTGTAAAATCACACACCTCTTGTGTAAATTTGCTATACAAGGGCCGAACTTCATAAAAAAAAGGCATGACACCATCCCATTATCAGTTACTGGTAAGGGGTAACAGCAGAACACCAAACAGAAAATAGTTAGAAGTGAAGGAAAATTTGTTATTCTGACTTCACAAACAAACTTAGATCTAGTCAGTTAGTGTGTGACTTTGTTTTGAGTGACACTGTGTTTATATGACTTAAAAATGTAACAGGGGTGTGATAGGTAGTTAGTAGCAACAAACACTGCTGGGTTTCGGCATCTATTATCTATTGACAGAATACTATTGTATTTGTTCACCGAAATAATGTGTGCTCTGTAATGAAATAAAAGTACAATAAATATCTATGGCAAGATTACAATATACATGTACAGCAAAATCATTACCTTTTTGTCACCTACTAATCAAATTAACCAAGTTAATATTTGATTTGCTCAGCATGGATTTAACATACATTGTGTAGATGTACACATTCAAAAAGAGTGTTCTCCCTTTAACAAAATGGTGCGTACATATGTACATATGGATACCTTTATGGAATTATATTGAGATCTCAAAAAATCTTTAGATAGATATCATTTGCTAATCATAATGAGATACATGTAATATATGATGATTTTCCTACAGATGACAAGGTGAATCATTATAGTGTATTCATACATGACTGTTTGTTTCATCTATATTGAAATAAAACCATACACTCTATATATAAAGTGAGAGAATGATATTGGTGTATTTACTAATTATACAGTATTACACTATAACTGCACACTTTTGACTGGTTGATACTTATTGTATGTACATGTTCTGGTAAATATTCATCAAAATTCATTCGAATTCATTCTTTTTTATCTACAGTTGTTACAGCTGATGGAAAACGACTTCCTGGGCTGAAGAATTTTTTCTACAATGAACTTGAATCTCGTAAGTATCTTGTATGATAAATATTCAATCAATGTTTTCCATGTTTTGAATTGATTTTTTCTTTTGTCATTTCAATTGTGTATTTATTTGGCAGTTTTGGCAAGATGACCTAGACTACTGTAATCTAGCCTGCTCTAGGTGACTTTTCAAGGAAAGATACAAAATGTTCACATATGACAGATGGTCTCTTAATTCAGGTGATTTGTTTGTCAAAAATACATATGGGTCACATGAGACTGGTTATTGTTTAATTCTGTGGGTCACTGAGACAGGATAGATAGCAATTGTTAAACAATAATACTGTTACAAGTAAACATAGACCTATTTTTTTTTCCAAAATGATATTACTTAGTTCAGATAAATGTATAAGAAAATGAACATTTAAAAGATTTTTGAATTAGATTATCATAAATCAAACTTACAATCAAACGACTACAGTGTAAGGAAGCTTGATGGTAAAACCAACAAATGATAACATTAGATTCCCTTTCTTTCAATGACTGCTGGGTAAGATAGCTTGATGTCAAGTGATACCTTTACCTTTGTTTTCTTTCAGTTGTGATACTAGAGGATGGGATCAGTTCCTCAATAAAGAACAAATCACAGAGTCATGGATAGTGAGTACATTATATTCTAAATCAAGAAATAAAGTTCAGTTTTCTTCTGTTGGTGAACTGTGATCTATGGATGTAATGCCCCTGTCACACCTAAGTGTATGCCTGCATGTTTGTCAGCATCAGTGTTTTCCCTTTGTTTTATTTGAACAGGCTTGAAAATGAATCAAACAGGCCAAGATGGTTGTTTGGGGGCAACTTGAGCAGCCCATGAAGGGGTTCTGGAGGTTTCTCCTTTAGAAAATTGTTGAATCTTAGAATTGAACCGGTCAGAAAATCATTTGAAGCGGTCAATTTGGCCTCCAGTTGGTTCTTAGGGAAAACACTGCAGCATGTCGCTGGCAGAATGAAAATCTGTATGCTTGCATAAAAAAGATCCTCGGGCTGAAAATGTCTCTACGTAACCCAACGTCTAACAACCTATGTTGAGCAGTACAAAAGAATGAGAAACAATGGAGAAACAGGAAGTGACATATTCAGTTTCTCAAAAATTTCAATTACACTGGGAATATGCTAGGCAACATCGCTAGGCATGACATGACATAAGACATTGAGTTATAAGTCACATCAGGTTTCAATTCATGAGGCCTCCCACCTTGTTATTTGAATTTTACATTTTTATTATACATCAGTATTTTAGGGCATATATAACTTTAAGTCCACCTGTCTATCTGAAAAAACTTTAGCCAGAAATAATAATTGTTACAAAATAGACAGTAGCTCAATATTACATGTCTTCTTCTTATGATAGCAAACCACCATTTGATCAGGCCGCCTTGATCTGGTAGTTAGCGTGTTCAACTTT
>JACSZP010036550.1:0-19349 GCA_016161895.1 Pinna nobilis | reverse complement strand
CCCCCCCCCCCCCCCCCCCCCATGCACATACACACACCCAACTGCAAAATGTAGATAAAGCAATGTTTACTAATATGCTCAAATTTGAATGTATTCTTAATGCTGTTAGTATCTGAAGAGCTGAGATTTTATTTGGAGATGTAACAAAGAAAAAAGGTGAGGTAAACATGTATGTTGCATTCTCTATTTTGCCAAATAGAAATTCAGAGAATCTTGAGCCTTGTCTTAGTTGTATAGTAGAGTACTTGGCTCAAGACTGGCAGTCTGAGAATGTTCAGTCGGGTTTTGAAAATATAAATTTGCAAAAGAGAAGTTGACTAGATGTTTGGCTAACAATTTATTTTCTGAATCCAGGGTTAGACTTGCCACTCTTGATAATTATCCAGTAATATGTGACCTATTTTTAGTATCAGGGGAGAAACCCAAGCTATAAATATATTGGTATATGCACATGGCCTTTTGCGATTTCCAACTTTCTAAACTATCACAAATAGAATTGACTGAAGCAGGATTTGAACCAGAAGATAGAGTTGGTTATGACTGCCCTCATGTATCAAGAGGGTTATTGATTTGTTCTCTGTGATATTTGCTAACTTATTTTT
Source organism: Pinna nobilis (assembly GCA_016161895.1). Classification (NCBI taxonomy): domain Eukaryota; kingdom Metazoa; phylum Mollusca; class Bivalvia; order Pterioida; family Pinnidae; genus Pinna; species Pinna nobilis. Next base: position 18,747 of record JACSZP010036550.1, on the reverse strand, counting down.
TTCATTTCAATTAATAGGTGAAAGAAGAATCAAAGGAGAATGTGAAAGTGAAAGTAGATGCAGATGAAAATGAGGCTCCCAAGCTGACACCTGTACAACTAGCCAATCTGAAGGTAACCTAACATGGAACCATTATAAATCTGATGTCCAAGATAGTTATTTATATGTATAGAGTTCCCACTGCATTTTTATGCAAAAAAGAAAAACATTTATTTACTCCATCCTTCCACTTGCTTACTTGTCTGATTATAGATACAATAGAACCTCCAGTATCCGGATGCCTTTGTTCCCATCCAAAATGTCCAGATTAATGAAGCATCCAGACTACTTAAACACATTTTTGTATTGGCAAATGTATTTTTGAAATTCTTTCCCTAGCAAATACTGCCCGCAAAGTGAAGCATCTGGATTTCTGGTGTCTGGATTAATGAGGCTCGACTGTTCATGGTTTCTTCTTCTTATTCTACAATTTTGGATCTACAGTTAATGTAATATTTTGTGGGATGTTTATACACATAATCAGGGCTCGAAATTAACCCTTTTTGCCAGGTGGCCCACATGGCAAGTAGATTAAAAAAAAAAAAGAAGATTTTTTAATCTACTGGCCCCACGGAAAATCTACTGGCCGACATAGAAAAAATCAAATGAAAGGGGCCTCTGTGGCCAAGTGGTTTGCGTGTTGGAATTCGAATTGAAGAGTCCTGGGTTCGAATCCTGCAGCGTCACTCCACGGTTGGCCATCCCTGTCTTTCGGATGAGACAGTAAAAACTGAGGTCCCGTAGTCACAGTAGGTCTTGGCACATTAAAGAACCCTCCTTGCTCTATGGCCAGCAGTGCCAAGCATAGTCAACATTTGTTGCCCTTCACCGGCACATAGTGACGTCTCCATATGAGTGAAATATTCTTGAGTGGGACTTTAAACAACAATACCATACCATACCATACCTCACTGAGAACTTAAGTTGTCTTGCATCTATTTATAAATGAGACTTAAATTTACACCTCCCAGTGATTTTTCCGAACCATACAAAGCACCTACATAAACAGACCACCTGTCATATATCCAACCACTTTTGCATCTTTATTTGGACTGTCCATTGACTTACTAACCCCTGAAATCTTATGGACTCTTCCTGGACTGTCCTTAGACTTACTAACCCCTGAAATCTAATGGACTCTTCCTGGACTGTCCTTTGACTCACTAACCCCTGAAATCTAATGGACTCTTCCTGGACTGTCCCTTGACTTACTAACCCCTGAAATCTAATGGACTCTTCCTTAAATCAATGATTGCAACATCAACAGCTCACTGGGTGTAAAATGCCATACCAAGACATAGGTATCATTGATGTTGGAGGGGCATATGTAGACAAAACATAAATCCAGGAGATATCTTTTGAACCTGAAGAAATAGGGTTTGATATTTCATATATGGGCTCCTCATGATTAGAGGGTTGGTTTTTTTACCTTGTGACCTTAACATGGACTTGTAAATTTGCCAATTGGAATTTTTAGGGCCAAGCCATCTTGAAAGGGATACAGTATGACCAGGGCTTTTCACTTAATCAATAAAAGCCAAATGCCCTCATGTGACTTGAACGTAGTTTGATGTAAAAGTACTTTCTATGTGAAATTGTCAGCTGAAAGTCATCTTGTGTCTATTGTATTCCAGCTGGAAGCATCGGAGTTGGCTGAGTTAGCTCTGAGTAAATTGGAGTTCCTGGAAGTGACCAAAAAAGGCCTGTCCAAGTTACAGATACTTCTGATCGAACTGGAAGTGAGTATGGTGATATGCTGACAAGTTTTAGAAATCAGGCTCTCTTGCCACAAAAAAAAAACTTATGATTAAAATCACTTGTACATGTACAGTGAACTTTGAGAATAGCGAAGACTGGAACAATGAATTTCTGGTAATAACAAACACAATCTCCAAGTCCCGTGTGTTTACCTTTCTTGATATACATGTAACAAAGTTAATTTACCGGTCCTGATGCATTCGTTATAAGTGAAGTTGACTTTAATAGTAAGTAAACAATTTCAATTTTAAACTGAGGGACCGATCTTCTTTAATGAAAATTTAATGGATTTAGATTTATGGAACAAGAATAGTTGAATCTGTCACTGTTTACTACAGGAACAGGGAAATTTCATCCGAGTTTCAAAAATTCTTCATTTCTTTATCTCAGACACGACAGAATGACTGGCAGTCAGGTGGACTTAAAACTGAATTTTTCCTGACAAAACTAGAAGAGGCCAACTGGCAGCTACAGCAGTACGAACAGAGTGCCGCACCACCAGGATGGTCGTGCCACTGGGACAGGTACGCAAAATTATGTATCTTCACTGTGCCAGCAACCAACCAAGTGTGGACCACGTGAGCGATTCTATAATAATTTCAAAATTTTGTCATCGAAACTTGTCTCAATTGCAAAATAGTTGAGACCGTTTTGGGAATCAGATTGATAAATTTGTGGAATTGTTTAGGAAAATAAAAAAAAAACACCATGAAAATTTCCCACAATGCAAAGCCATGGACGTTATGACAGTTGGTCATAATGTCCACGGCTTCTGAAGAGAAACTGCGTGTTCACTTTTGGTAAAACTATAAATGACCGATGGTCCATACACTTGGTCAGGGAAAAGTAAATCCGAAAAGAAATTGATGCCCTTGGAGAAAGTACAGGAGCTTTGGTAGCACCCTGTACGTGAGGGAGAAATGAGATTAGTTCTTGTAGTTGGTTTTCCGGATGTTGGTGATGATGATGAAGATGAAGATGATGAAGAAGACTGAGATGAAGATGCTGAATCTTCTCTTTGGAGACCTCCGAGGTTGGTTCCAGTTTGTACGGACATCAATATGCATGGTATGTAGAGTGATATAGAAATCAGTAGGCACAAGTAAGTATTCTTTCGCTATTTAGGGTTCATTCATTCAACACAATTTCTTAACGTCAAAATTCTTTACTTTTATTTTGCCTCATTATATCTCAAAGAAATGATTTATATTACTAACTTTTCAGAGTGAAGTCCATGAATTTTAATCTTATAAATGTCATTTTAATAGTCTTAAATTAATGAATGCCTATTTCATATTTAGAGATGAACTATTTTACTAGATTTGACAGATATTGATATACAGTCAACTCTGCAAATAACGATATCGCATGAAACGAGGTACCGGTTGTTATGAGGAGATTTCCAATCCCGGTTCACTTTCCATGCCTTACTCTGTAATTTCAAAAAACGAATGATGGCTATAACGAGATAAATATTTTGCTCCCTTCAACTTCGTTATATGTGGAGTTGACTGTACTTCAAATACAATTTCAGACTTATTACACAAACTTTAAATGTGAATTCTTATAAAATGTTTGATACTTGCTAGGCAGAGCTGTTATGTTTGACTCCACTAGGCAGAGGAAGCTGACCGCCCCTATCTTTCAGATTAGATGATGAAACACCAAGGTCCCATGTCACAGTAGGTGTCAGCATGTTAAAGAACCCTCCCTGCTCTAAGGCTTTAAGTGTCAGGCTAAGGACAAATTTGTCGCCCATCAATGACATTTGGTCACATCCATATAAGTGAAAGATTCTTGAGTGGAACGTTGAAACAAGAATACAAAAGCAATACTTACTGGACAAATGGCACAGGAATTTTTTGTCAGGCATCTTGTTGTTCATGTGTTTGGTTTGAGTTCCACTTTGAAATAAATGGTATGGTGTTGTATTGTTGTTTAACGTCCCACTCAAGAATATTTCACTCATATGGAGACGTCACCGTGTGTTGGTGAAGGGCGATAAATTTTGCTGGCTGTAGAGCAGGGAAGGTTCCTTAACTAGCCAACACCTACTGTGACATGGGGCCTCGGTTTTTACTGTCTCATCCGAAAGACAGGGACAGCCAACCGCAGAGTGGCACTACATGGCTCGAACCCAGATCTTTCGATTCGCAGTCAAACACACTAACCACTCGGCCATGGAGGCCCAAAATAAACTGAGTCTCAATTACTTGTACTTGTTCTGCTATTTTGTGCTCTATTATAACAGATTGTATAATGTAAAAAAAAAGAGGTTTAATTGGTTCTCAAGCTCAGTCACATTAAACTAAATTTCTAATTCTCTTTTCTTTGCGTCTGTGTTGTAAGAGGTAAATGACCATCTCTGGAGTCTGCGTCTTCGAAGCATTTTCATGAATTTCAAAGTGAATTACAAGCTTCTTGCAAGCACTGATGCAGGCATGTCAAAGGGAAGAGGCATTGAAAATGCGTTTTTTTGTGAAATCAATATTGAAAAAAAGAAAATAAGTACTGGGAATGTTCTTTCTCTCAAAACTTAGCTTGAGAACTGATAAAATAACTTTGTGCAGCCTTAATATTATGATTTAAATTTCAGGGTTACACCTATATATGTATTAAGATCCTATCTTTCAGCCGAAAGAAGACTTTTGAAAGGAGCAGATTTGAAATGGAAGCTGTCATGCTATATGCATCTTGTTCAAATAAGCAAAGGGGTTAAAAGTCTTGCCCAGTCCATCTGTCTGTTCTGAGTAAAATATCTACTCATTGCTTTTGGACCTGTGTGATTATGAAAACTGCACATGTTGTTTGAGTGATCACCTTATGAGCAGAGGACCCTAGGTTTGAATGCAGACCCCACAAACCTAGTGGTTAGCAAATTTGCCTACTGACTGTGAGGTCATGGGTTCGAATCCAAGTCACACTGTGGTTGGCTGTCACCGTCTTTCGGAGGAGACAGTGAATTCTGAAGTTCCATATCACAGAACATGGTGGCACATTAAAGAACCCTCCCTGCTCTATGGCTAAAAGTGCTGAGAGTGAAGGCAAAATAGGCAAAATCTATTGCCCTTCACCAGCACATGGTAATTTCTCCATATAAGATAAATACTCTTGAGTGGAATGTTAAACAACAAGGCAATCAGTCAGCCTCAACATACATTATATGTCTTTTGCATAGGTAGCAAGAGTTCACTCCCTAGTACTCTGGGTTTCTGTGGTTGGCCGTCTCTGTCTTTCGGATGAGACAGTAAAAACCGAGGTCCCGTGTCACAGTAGGTGTTGGCACATTAAAGAACCCTTCTGCTCTATGGCCAGCAGTGTCGAGCATAGGTAAAATTTGTAGCCCTTCACCAACACAAGGTGACGTCTCCATATGAGTAAAATATTCTTGAGTGGGACGTAAAACAACAACACCATACCATACTCTTGGGTACTGGTTACTCAGATGAGACCATGAAAAATACAAGGCCCCATATCACAGAAGATAATGTTGATATGATAAAGACCAATGGTTGATCAATTTGACAAGAGTTGTTATGGCACCACAGATGAATGCTCACCTTCATGCCATGAGGTCATGGGTTCAAGACTCGGTGATAAGGTTTGCAGAATTGGCTAACTTTTTCAGTGCATTGGACGATGCAGCATAAACAAAGGTCCTGTGTCATAGTATATGCAATCATGTGAAGGAACCTTCCCTACTGAAAAGCCACAAGTACCAAACATAGGCAAAAAATTGTAGCCTTTTACTGGCATCTGGGTTGGGCACCATAAAACCTGAAAATTGACTTAAGTCTGAGAATCCAGTCTCTCGGCCAATCAGAATCCAGGATGAGCTGGATTTGAGAAGATTTTCAGACTTAAGTAAATTCACAAGTTTTATGGTGCCCAGCCCTGGTGTGTTGTCCATATGTGTGAAATATTCTTGAATGGAACGTTGTACCAATCAGAGCTTAATAGCCTCAAGTAACAAGCATAGAAAAAAATAATTTGAAGTCCTTAGCTCTTTTTGATGATATCTCCATATAAGATGTTCAAGGGTTACATTTAACTGTAGGAGACAGTAATATGGAGTCCAGTATCATTTTGGTTATACTTAGACTTGAACCCTCACCCACTTGACAAAGGAGATAAAAGACATCAAATGTTGTCATTGTTATCTTTGCTGTCTGACCTTTAATGGGAGGACAAAGTCAGAATGTGACTTATGCAAGGGATGTAACTCTTTGTAGAACTTATGAGGAATCACAATATTTCACTGTAGAGAAGTGGTCCCACTGTATGTCATATACAGACTAATTTTACCGTGGAGTTAAGGAGAATTGATCAGATACTGAGTTTGATAAGAACAGATACTCTAAACTTGATCTTATGGTGGTGATGAGAAACGAAATTAAGATTCATGCCTTTGCCTTTGTGGCAGAGACATAAGCTCAGACTACTGATAAGAACCTAGATTTACTTGTCTTACAGTCCTTTTTCACATCTGTTTGCCATCCGGACCCAGCTGCACAAAAGGTTTATATGTTCTTAGTTTAATTATGAACAAACTCATGGTAAAATTTGCAGTTGTGGTAACTCTAAGATAATTCTTTTTTTTGAATAAACTCATGATTAACTAAAGAAAAAACAATTCTGCAATAAAGTTAAACCTCGTAATAAGCTAACTACCGGTACAAGCTAAAGTTAGAACTTTCAGGTAGTAGCTAACTGCAAATTTAACAATGCATTGTACTACTGGGCCCTGACCCTGAAGTCTTGGGCTCAAATTCATGCCAGATTGCAGTTGACTGTCCCTGTCCTTCTGATGAGACGGTAAAAACTGAGTTCCTGTGTCACAGAGGTCGGCACTTTCAAGATATTCCATGCTCAATGGCCATAATTGCCAAATAGAGTCCGTTTTCCTCATCAGCTTATGGTGACGTCTCAATATCAGTGACATTTTCTTGAGTGGGACGTTAAACAACAATAAACCAATCAACCTATCTCCCTCCTGGGTCAGAGTCTGTACCTTTCTAGGATATTGTTATACAACAAGTTGTTGTAGACAGCTAAGATAACCAAATTTTCTATAAAAAAACATTGGCTGTCATTACGCTGTGTTTATGGCTTCACCTTCAGATCATGAGGAGGTGGATTCACATTTCTTCAGTGGAGGCAGCTAGTTTATTCTGTCCTTCAGATAAGACAGTAGAAACTGAGGTCCTATATCATTAGGTAGTGACAAGGGTTCTGCTCAAGTGCTGAAAATGGGTCAGTTTTTTAGCCCGTCACCAGCACACGGTGACGTCTCCACATGAGTGAAAGATTCGTTCAGAATCAGCAAGATAATTCATGGTCAAGAAGTACAACTCTTTGCAGAATTCATAATTGATGTACTGATTATTTTTGTGTATAAAGTAACATTTTTGTTTTCTTTTTTTCTGTTTTTGACTTTTTCATGAACACTTTGAAACTTTACAAATGTTATGTTTGAATAGAGTTAAACAATTGTTATTTATTGTTCATGGTTTCAAAGATGATAAAAAGTTATCATTTATTTATTCATTTTTATTTGTTTAGACTAATACCTTTCTGTTAAAGTTATCTGCATGTTTGTTTAAAACAAAACAAAACAAAGCAAAATAAAAAATAAATAAAACAACAACAACAACAAAACAAAATAAAAAAAACACAAAACAAGACACCCCCCTAAACACCCCCCNNCCCCCCCCCCCCCCCCCCCCCACACACACACACACACACAAACACCATTTCATGTACATTGCCAAAAACAGAAATATTACACAGAGTCCAAATGAAATATGGAGTGACACAGAAGATCAGGCAAACACATTACTACAATGCACTTCTTAGGGACAAAGTCTACACACATACATGTACACACTTAATCACACTTGGAGATAACCACTAGAAGAATACATGATTACCAATGCACATGTGAAATACACAACCTATTCTAGACAGAGAATACACACAAATGTAACAACAACATCAGTTTAATGTGTGTTACATTGTGTAACTTTGGTCTTAGGTGCTTTCAGACATATGATATTTGAGAGACCTAAAAGTTAGATCTTATGACCTTGACCCTTGACCTTATGGCCGTAGAAAATTTTGTTTTTCATACATTTACCATTCAATTTGGTATTTTCACACACAGACTTTGCCCTTTCTATTTATATCTGTATCTTTATTTAACTGATTGACCTTATGACCTTTTCATTCACCGGAAGAGTCCATTATATTTCAGAGGTCAATAAGTTCATGGATGTAGATGATTCATGATTAAGATTAGGCAATGTTTGAAATGTATATTACATGTAGTTGTGTTGTAATATATCAATGATCTTGACCTCATATACCTGTTTTGAAAGATAACTAATAGAAAAAGGTGTTTTAGATATCTTTATTACACCTTTTGATGTCGTTCCCTCATTATCTATTTAGAATCCATGGGCATTTATAGAGCCATAAACGACCTGCATTGATAAATGCCCAATGACATCATCATGATGTCATTCATGTAAACCACTATGACAGATGTTTACACTTACTCTGCTGTTTACTTTTCACTATTTGTTTGTGAACTGGTCAGTTTGCTAGGAAGAAGCTGATGATCAACATTTAAAGGTGTAATACAAGGTTATAGACTGAATATGGAGGAATTAGTCTGCCCTTGGTCTACACAGTAAAAAGGACCTCGCAAGCTCGGTCCTGTTTACTGTGTAGACCTAGGACGGGCTTATGCCTTCATATTCAGTCAATAAACTATAATACTGAGTAAAACCTGTCACGAGAGGAGTCATTTTCATGACTAGGGGTAGTCTCCCAAGACAGGTCTTACTATTGTAAAAATTGAAAATCACTAAATTTTGTCAGAATAATTCTGAGCTACTGTGCTCATTTGAAAGCCTGAAGTTTTTATTGGAGTGTTTTGACATCCTTTTCACAGGCAACATTACCTGGCATTTAGAGTATAGTAATAAAAGATTCACACTGGAAAAAATCTTCGAAAAAGAAGAAACCAGTTGAAGTTTTGTTCAGATTATTCATGTATGCTTCTTGCTTGATTTCTGCTTTTATTTTTGGAAATATGCAGAATTAGTCTTAAAGAATATTTGTTCATTTGTTTCATAACATCAAAAATTGTTGTACATTAGGTGATCCCTATGGCCGACTGATTAGAGCATTGGGCCTTAGACAACTTAATCTCTTACCTGTGGTCTGGGTTCTATCTTCACAGCAATATAAGTTTGTTTTATTTGAGACAGTTTACCAGTTTACTGGTGGTCTCTCCCTGGGTAGATTTATAACTGGATTCTTTCCTCTAACATATGACTGAAAGATTGATGTTGAGCTCAAAGCAAAAAAAAAAAAAACCCCAAAAGTTGTTTTGGTTCCAAGAGAAACTTCATGGGCAAAAAAAATCAATGGATCTAATTCATATATTAATTGATACCCAGTAATTTTAGGGTGAGACTATTTTTATCAACAGGACGATTATATAAAGGTGAATTCCATCACCGTTGGGGATACTAGTACTGCATAGATGTTATGGGGTATTATATGAATTAATTCCATTTCAGTAATCTTTTTAAGGATTGCTTTGTGGGTGTAAACTTATACATGGGAAGCATATTATGCTACTGTTTTAGCTCCCCCTCTCCCATCAGCAGTGTGTTCACTGCACTAATGTCAAGAAGTTTATTTCTTTCCTATGATATCTTGGATGGCCAAGATACATTTGATGCATTTATAGCTGTCAAGATGGAAATGAATTTTGAGATGCAGCCCATGATTTATATTTTCTGTGGGGGTGGACATCTTCAGAAGACTTTTATGTCATTGTTAGGATGAACCCACCGAGGTGAGCTTTGCAATCTTTGATTCCTCTATGTTTCGGTTTACTTGGGACAGAAATCCAATTTTACTGTATGCCTGAATACTTATAATCAGCCGGATTTTTTTCTTCTCTCTTGGGCATTTCCCCATGCAGAGCTTACAGGCGGTACTTCTATATGAACAAAAAATCTGGGCGGACTCAGTGGGATTATCCAGACGATGATGAAGAAGAAGAAGAGGAAGAGGCGTGTCAGGAAGTGGAAATGGAACTTGACCTTGATCAGGGAAAGGACCGCTCATCCTCCGTCAGCCCTGATAAAGAAAGTATGGAAATTGTGCCTCCGGAAGAACCTGCAAAGCAAACGATGAGTGTGAATGGTGTACAGAAGGATCAAGAAAAACAGGGTATAGGAGTGATGGAGTCGGAGGTCGTCAGCTCAACTACTGTTAATCCCCCGGAGGTGGATAAAGTCACGGTGGACGCCACCTCTCTGAAGCCTGGTTTAGGAGAAGAAGCACATAGCCAGGTAAGTAATGATTATAAGTGCTGGGAGAGTAATTAGTGCTTATATATGTGACTCATGAGGTATCTGACCAATATAGTGACCAGCCTGAATGTAAGGTGAATTACTGACCAGATGAGTGACCAGCCTAGCATTGGTAGAACTGATGTGTATTAGGTAGTTGACTGTTACAAGTATGTGTCAGGAGACTGAACAGTGTTTATGTATGCGACTCAGGAGATATCTGACCAATACAGTGACCAGGCTGAATGTAAGATGAATGACTGACCAATATAGTGACCAGCATGAATGTAAGATGGATTATTCACACTATGAGTGACCACCATAGTAATCATTGGTCTGACAGTTGTAGAGCTGGTGTGTAGTAGAGTAGTAACCAGAAAAGTGTCAAAGGAATAACTCGGTATTAATATATGCTGAATGACTTGAAAGTGTACAGTACTTGATAAGTGGCCAGGGGGCTAAGGATTTGAATATCGGCAGCAGAGTGTCTTGGCTAGGCACCTTGAAACTTAAGAATTTACTTAAGTTTGAGAATTTTCTCAACTCTAGGTTCTCAACCAATTAGAACTCAGACTAAGCTTTTCTAAGACTCAAGTAAATTCTTGAATTCATGGTATCAGTCCCCTGTAACTTTTTTTGTTTAAATGAAATAGTTTAACTGAAGTCCTCTTTCAGATATTGCTAGTTATGACTGAATATGTTGAAGATAAAGGAATAAGCACTGGTTGAAATTCTTGAAAACCACAGGCACTCGTGTTATTCAAGCCCCTGTTACTAACACCCCTATACATGTACTAAGGTTTGTTAGTAAAGCGGCTTACATGACCCGAGTGTCTGTGCTTGAAACACCAAGATACAAATAAGAAATAGGTACACAAAGCTAGTGCTAGAAGTGATGTTGCTACACAATACACTTTTTCACATCTTGTTGTTAAAGTTGTAGGTTCAAGTGAGCTCTTCTGATCACATTTTGTCCGTCCGTCCACCCGTCTGTAAATTTTGAACATTTTCGACTTCTTTTTAAGAACCACTGGGCCAATTTCAACCAAACTTGACACAAAGCATCTTTGGGTGAAGGGGATTCAAGTTTGTTCAAATGACGGGTCAGTCTCTTATCAAAGGGGAGATAATTGAGAAACATCAAAAATTGGTTGGGTGTCTTAAAAAATCTTCTTCTCCAGAACCACTGGACCAAAAAATCAATAAACTTATGTGGAAACATCCTGGTAGAGTGAAGATTCAAGTTTGTTCAAATGGTGGCTGCCAAGGTCAAGATGGGGCCACAATAGGGGCCCAAAGTTTAACATGGGTTTATATAGGAAAATATCTTTAAAAATCTTCTTCTCAAGAACAGCAAGTGAAAAATTTATCAAATTGTTATGGGAACATCCTGATAGAGTGTAGATTCAAGTTTGTTCAAATGGTAGCTGCCAGGGTCAAGATGGGGCCACAATAGGGGCCAAAAGTTTAACATAGGTTTATATAGGAAAATATCTTAACATTTTAGACTCGAGAACAGTTAGTATAAAATATATCAAATTAATATGGGAGCATAGTCATATGGTATACATTCAAGTTTGTTCAAATGGTAGCCGCTGGGGTCAAGATGGGGCCACAATAGGGGCCCAAAGTTTATCATACGTTTATACAGGAAAATCAAGAACATTAGGTGTACAATTTATCAAATTAATATTGTAGCATCATTATTTAATGTAGATTCAAGTTTGTACAAATGCTGGCCTCTGGGGTCAAGGTGGGGCCACAATAGGGGTCCAAAATGTAACAGATGAGAGGTTTGTCTTTGTCCATACCTTTAATAGTGACACTTTGTAAATCCAATATTTCTGCATCTCTGTGAAATGTTCAGGTGAGCGATGTGGCCCAATGGGCCTCTTGTTGTCTGTTGTCTGTCTATCAGTCGATTTGTCTGTAAAACCTCAACATTGGCCGTAAGTTTTAATGTTATCACTTATTTTACCGGGAATATTTATAAGAGAAACCAGAATTTATTTTTTCATTGTCCTTTACAGGTTCCATCAAATGTCGGCAGTATTACTAAGCCAGGTAAGATTCATGTGTTTATGAGGGTAAAGTTATTCTTCCTGATACATGTATGTGCTTTACGTGACTGGGATATTTTAAAAACTCAGGCTCAGGGTCATAGTAGATGTCACTTAAGAAATCGGTCACTGCTTCAATACTTCTAGTTCAGAGCATACGGCAATGCATTGTATTTGAAGCCATCTATCAGCATTCAATGATTTCTCCACATGAGGAAATTCTCAATTACTGTGTTGAATATCTAGATAGCTGTCTAACAGAGAAAGAAAATTATTTTTCTTAAATTTAAAATTATGAAATTATGTGAGAAAAATAATCGAAATATAATCCTTCATTGTATACTCATATAGGATATAGAAATTCTACTTCTTGAACAAATATTTGGCAAAGCTTCAACCAAAACCCCTGCACATGTTACAATGAATAAATCTTTAAATCCTTTAGGCCATTTTAAAAAAAAAAAAATCTTGGTTGCCATAACGATCTGACTGACTCCTATCCTTACAACTTAAATTAGGGGCCTCTGTGGCCGAGTGGTTAGCGTGTTTGACTGCAAATTGAAAGATCCGGGTTTGAGCCATGAAGCACCACTCCACGGTTGGCCGTCCCTGTCTTTCGGATGAGACAGTAAAAACCGTGGTCCCTTGTCACAGTAGGTGTTTGCACATTAAAGAACCCTCCCTGTTCTACAGCCAGTAGTGCCAAGCACAAGCAAAATTTGTCGCCCTTCACCAGCACATGGTGACGTCTCCATATGAGTGAATTATTCTTTAGTGCAACAACAACAACAAGCCTTTCCAATTAAAATGTTTTGTTGATTGGTTTCTGGTATGGTTACATTCCCTATATTTTTAATTGTAAAAAAATTGTATGTGGTTTAGTTTTCAAAGAAATAACCTACCAACCCATTCACATTAAAAAAAATATGAGCTGGGTTACAGCAAACCAATGTCTGTTACATGTATCCTTTTGGATATACTCTGATAGTTAGGATGTTTAATTCTGTGTAACCGTTGTATAAATGTCATGTCTTATCTCCATATCTAGCACCACCGTTGCCCCCATCTGAGCCAGTCTCCCAGACTTCATATGATTTAGATGGTACAGCAGCAGTGTCAGTGTTGCGTGGGGAGCCACCACCACCTGGTACAGATCTGGATATACTTCTGGCAGCACCACCTCCACCACCCCCACCACCAGAAACAGAAAAGCCAAGCGAACCCTTTCGAGACCACCAATTGGAGTCCCATGTTATAGAACAACATCAACAGATTATGGGGCCAAGTTTTCGGGGTTCACAATATGACCAGGATAGACTAGTATATGGCACAGACTCCAGGAACTATACTGTAGATGAATCTGGAGTGTCAGAAAAAGCTGTTGGAAGTTCTGATCTGACTTTGCAGCAGAGTGATGGCATTGACAATGGTGGCAGGGAGCCTGCTGTGATAGCCAGGCAACCACAGGTGATAAGCAGAGAGGCACAGATGTTTGGAGAGTCTGTACCCGATATACCAATGGAACCACCAGCACCACCTAGTGAGCAGAGTGTGGCTTCTGCTGATATAAATGCCACTGGCGGATCTGGCGACTCCTCAACTTCTGGTTACAGCGAGAAAAAGAAGAAGAAAAAAGATAAGGTAAATTACTGTGTGGATGTCATGTTATCTGAATGAATATGTAAGGTACTGCCAGATAGTTCCCCTAAAAAGTATACACCACCATTCATGAAATTGTACAGCTGTATGTATGAACTTATAAAAAAGCAGAAAAATTATCAATAACAATTTTTTGTATTTTTGGATAAAAAGGCAAGTTTGCATGACTTTGTGCTGATTCGGTCAGTAGGTTTGGTCAGTCCGTCCTATAAACCCTCTAATTACTAATATCATTTAAAAGTGGAGTATGGAGAAAAAACCACATACCACCAATACTAATAAAGGGCCACAAATTTAGCCTATGCTAGCAATACGGCAGTTTTGAGATATTTTCCCTTTGTAGAACTCTTCAGCGTGAAGACGCAATTAGCTGGCCAAGTATGCAGGAAGGTTGGACTGTTCTCATTTGATAGCTACATCTGTATCTGCATATCAGTATTACTATGAAGATATACCTCATTTCAACGTTATCAAACGAATATATCTACGTATCTTCGCCTACTAGAGGTCGAATTTCATTCTTTTCCACCATGGAATAAATGCTATACGTTTGTGGTGATGAGATACCCTTTGCTTACTTTGAAAAACAGTCCCACCTGCTTTGTCATGCAACGTCCAAATACCCCTCCAAGAGCAGAAGAGCTACAATCTCAAAACTCCCGTAAAGCAGACTTTGAGCAGTGAGTTTTACTTACCCACACCGGTGACATGGGATCTCAGATTTTACTGTCTCATCCAAAGGACAGGGAAAGCTTAGTTATCTCAGCTGAGTCGAACTCAAGAGCAGAAGGTGGACGCACTAACTACAGAGCTATGAGAACTCCGATTCTGTAAGTTGTCAATTGACCAGATGGGGCCTCTGTGGCCAAGTGGTTAGCGTGTTTGACTGCAAATCAAAAGATCCAAATTCAAGCCAGGTAGTGCCACCCCGTGGTTGTCCGTCCCTGTCTTTCGGATGAGACAGTAAAAACAGAGGTCCCGTGTCACAGTAGGTGTTTTCATGTTAAAGAACCCTCCCTGCTCTACGGCCAGCAGTGCCGAGCATAGGCAAAATTTATAGCCCTTCAGCGGCACACGGTGACGTTTCTATATGAGTCAAATATTCTTGAGTGGGATGTTAAACAACAATACATGTACCATACCAATTGACCAGATAAAAAACAAACAGACTGACTTTCCATGATTTTACTGCAATATGGTCTCACAAACAATGTTCCCCTGTCAATTTGAATGGTCATACTCTGATCTTTAGGTATTTATCATATATTACTTTTGAGTTAAAGGGAATGTATGGGTAAAAAAAAATTATTGACATGTTCTTGCATATGAGGTAATAGTAAATGAACACCCACTCCTAGGATGAGCAAATGCATCATTATCAAGATAATTTAGATTAAACATGCTAAATGACCACTTACTGGGCAATAAATAAACATGGCGGTTTTCCCCTACTGTGTGATGTATTAAGGTACCTTGATAATAGTGGCACTGCAGCTGAAGATAATATCAGCATCTGTATTCATTCTTGTTTACTATCTCCACAATGCCACAGTGTCAAGCAAAATCTTGTTCTACTTCAAAGCCATGTTGGTTTATTATGCAAGTAATTTCCTCATTCAAATAATTTTCTGCATAGAAGTGAAACTCCTTACAACGCATACATTCTTTGAGTTGGTAGAATTACACAGTTGGCACAAACACACCATGACAAGTCTTGTGATCTCTTATTAATAAGCTCTTGTTTTTCATTATCATCTACAGAATGTTTTTCTAATTCTCCATCTGTATACTCAGATTCATACTGATAGCCTAAACATGCATTTGAATTAACTTCACAGTCGGATTCAGGATTCAGAGGACGACATATCTGTGTCCGCAGCTGTTTTGATTTTCCTTGGTAGCTAGGCTAGCTCAGATAAATAAACAAAGTGGCCCTAATTCGTAAATAATGTGATTCATTATGGTAATTTTATAGTCAGTAATTTATAGTCAAGCAAATATGGCAGCGCCCTTGAGTGTGATTTTCTGCAACTTAAATGCTTATTTATTTTTATTGCTGATCAGGAAAAAGAATTGATTAGTGAGACATGATATACATTTGTATAATGTACAAGTAACAAAATATGTTTATGTAATTTTTTTCCGGACATTCCCTTTAATTATACTCAGATTTTGGGGGTAATTATCATACTCAGATTTTGGGGGTAATTATCATACTCAGATTTTGGGGGTAATCATCATACTCAGATTTTGGGGGTAATTATCATACTCAGATTTTGGGGGTAATTATCATACTCAGATTTTGGGGGTAATTATCATACTCTGATTTTGGTGGTAATTATCATACTCTGATTTTGGTGGTAATTATCATACTCTGATTTTGGGGTAATTATCATACTCTTCTTTTTTGGGTATTTGTCTTACTATGATTTTGGGGTAATTATCATACAGGTACTTCGATTTTGGGGTAACTATCATACTATGATTTGGGGTTATTATCATACTTTGAGTTTTGGGTAATTATCAGAATCTGAATTTTGGGTGATTATCATATTCTGAATTAGGGGTTATTATCTAATGTGCTCTATTTTGCAGTCGATCAGTAGCTCCAGTTTAACACTTAAGAAGAAAAATGTTTCATCCCTAGTTCAGAAGTGGCAGAAGGTTAAAAAGGAGGTTGAGATAGAAGAGCGATATAGGGAGGAACGGGAGATGGCTATCAGACAAAAGCTGGAAGAATGGAAACAAGAACATAGCTGAAAGGTATCATTATTAATCTTAAAAATGTTACCTTCTTCACCATAATTGAAAATTTAGGGGCATTAGCTAAACTTTGTGAAAGAGATGAGAGCTTATGCTGTAGTTCCTGGTAGTGGTGATGGCACCTCTGCCTGAGTTTTCATTGTGTTGTTATTTAACGTCCCACTTAAGAATCTTTCACTTATATGTAAGTAACTTGGTGTTGTGCTGGAGGGAGGAAGGGGGATTTCATCTTAGTAGGGCTGCTGTAGTGGACCATTTAGCAGTAATAGGTCTTCAATCGGTCAACACCCACTGTGACACCGAACCTCAGACTAACAGACAGGAAAACTCAGTTGCCTCTGGGGTTCAGACCTATAACCTCATGATCTGTATGCAAACACTCTACTTGGGAACCCTGTTGCACTTTAACGGGAGGCCTCCGTGGCCGAGTGGTTAGCGTGTTCAACTTCGAGCCGAAGGGTCCGGGGTTTGATTCCTGCAGCGCCACTCCGCGGTAGGCCGTCCCTGTCTTTCGGATGAGACAGTAAAAACCGAGGTCCCATGTCACAGTAGG
Source organism: Pinna nobilis (assembly GCA_016161895.1). Lineage (NCBI taxonomy): Eukaryota > Metazoa > Mollusca > Bivalvia > Pterioida > Pinnidae > Pinna > Pinna nobilis. The sequence continues at coordinate 1,543 of JACSZP010036550.1, read as the reverse complement.
TGTAGGCACATTAAAGAACCCGCCCTGCTCTACGGCCAGCAGTGCCAAGCACAGGCAAAATTTGTCGACCTTCACCGGCACACGGTGACGTCACCATATGAGTGAAATATTCTTGAGTGGGACGATAAACAACAGTATAGCCAACCAACACACTGAGGATTTGTATCTATTTCTGAAGCATGAAATTTTATTGGTTAGGCCTCATTAAATTAGAATTACGGTTTTCGGGCCCACACCCATCTGTTTGAAAGTCCCTACATTACTGATTTTATTAAGAATTCAAAAAATAAAATCAGGAATTGTGAATGCTTGGTTTGGTTTCGAAACTTTGTTGCTCCTTTCGATACGCCCAATCAGTAAAGCATTTAAAGCTGTTGACAAGGATTACCAAAATACACAGGCATTTGATTGACAATCACTCACAGAAATAAGGAGACGTAAATTATGGTGAGTGTTGTATTCGTGTCCTTAAGACTAGGGGCAAAAGCCATTCTTCTTTGGATAATTATCAACGGCTTCTCTGATGTTTGAATCTGAACCGACAATCCAGTTTCATAACTTCTTCACATGGCCTTGAAAAGAAAAAATTATTTTTTTATTTTTTTTTCAAAATTTTTTATTCACTTCATAAATAGGTCACAACAATATAATAGTATTATTATTCACAGATCAGTGTTTGAAGTTGTTTTTTTTTTATAGAAAGAAGTCATGAAAGATAGTTGCAGTAGTGAAGGTGTGAAAAAGAGTATTGCTGAGTTGAGCTTGAGTTGAATTTTAAATAAGGAGAAATGGGAGATTTACCATTAAGCCCTTTCAAAGAAATACAAAACATACAATACGAAGAATTCTGCAACAGAAAAGTGGAGAGAGAGAGAGAGAGAGAGAGAGAGAGAGAGAGAGAGAGATAAATCTTGTTTTATTTAGGTTGGTCTTTCTTTATTTGAGCTTTTATGGGATTTTGACCATTGGGAGTGACTGTGGCTTCAACTTGTCAGTGATACGCTTAGAAATTGTACATCATCCACTTCTCAGCGGCCAATTCTATTATAATTTTTATCTTATTTTTTTCAGGTCTACAGTCTATGGGTTGAAAATTACAATATTGTAAGTGCTTTAATCACCCCAAAGTTCCATGAAGGGGTACAGAGACTTTGTGGGATCAGTGACACAAGCAATGTCAATGCTATTTAAAAAAAAAAAAACAAAAAAAACTAGTCTTTCACTTATGAGGAAAAAAGTGAAGAAATGTTGTTTTTGAATCACACTCTGGAATCAGAGAAGAGTTTCATTCAGAGAGAATGTGTGTGTCTGTGAGTATGTGTTTGTGTTTAGATGTGTGGGTGTGAGTCTGAGTATGTGTGAGTGTCTTATGAGGAATGTGTTCCAAAACCATGGTGACAAGTTGTCAAGGTCATTCAAGAAGTAATCTTCATAGTATTGATCTGATAGACATACTACCATTTGAGTCTTCTGCTTAAGGTTCCTTTACAATTTTGCTGTTTTTATGCCCCCGTGATCGAAGATCGGGGGGCATATTGTTTTT
>JACSZP010036547.1:290-13177 GCA_016161895.1 Pinna nobilis | reverse complement strand
TCAATATAGGTGCAATGAAGGAAATTGCAGTCGCTATGTAAATATTATAGTTTACATGCAAATGATCTGCCTGATTAAGGAATTAGGTATTTGCAATTCACTTGACATCCGCACATACAGACATACGACAGAGGAAATGCTTTCTAATTTCTTTCCAAAGCCACCAAACTTTTTATCGTGATAGCTATCAAAGACCGACTTCATAGCTGCTGTATTACCAGCTACTCAAGGGGTGGTGTGAAGTAGATGTGGATTCTTAAAATTCTAAAGATCTTTTGGCGTAAAAACATTTTAGTTCCCTCTTTTCATGTAAGAATATGAAATATAACACGTTTGAACTCTCAGTTATATGCTAAAATAGAAAACAATAGATATAGTTCACCTTTGCTTTGTTAAATTAAGTTTAAAGAAGTGGAAACAAATATCTCGTTATAGGCATGGATAAACCATAATTTGTTATAAAATACCTTGATTCTATCAAAAAGTTATCTTAAAATGACATCATCAGAGAGCTTTTAGATTGACTATATACATGTATTTGTTGAGTTCGGTGAGCGGAAGTTTTAGCATATTGTTGGCACTGTAATAGATATCCTTTATTCTATCAAAAAGTACTCTTAAAATGACATCATCAGAAAGCTTTATCTTTGATTGACTACAAATTTGTTGTATTCAGTGGGCGGGTTTTTTCAGCAGATTGTTAGCACCCCAGGGGTAATAAATGTGCTCCTCTTCTTGCTGACTAATTTTGTATATTCGTATGAAGCTGGCTTTATACATTAGCTGAAAAACAAATAATGACAAGAACATTGGTAACTATGTTGATCACATGTATCTAAATGAACTTAAAATAAAGGACACTACGGACATTTAGTTCTGTTTCATGCCTTGTACTTCAACTGGAGATTGACAACATCAACTTTACGATAAAAAGAGGTAACTTCAGTTTCCCAATGGCGAACTTTTCATTTTTACAGAGTAATATTCCAGCAGCATTTGCATATCGAATATACATCTATCAGTTGATACGATATTCTAGCGCATGTGTTTATTCTCAGGATTCCCTTGTTAGTTGCTAATGAAACTACTTTACTGTAGGTTTCTAATGGCTAGATTGAAGTCATCACTTCAAAAGTTTCATGGTTGCCACTTTGACCTTTTTTATCCTTACGGTACAATCAAACCTCTCTTATATACCTTCTGAATTATCAGACTATCTGTCGAATGTGACCGTAATGAAAGGTTCCCAGAGGGACTTTTCCTACATAAATCACCTGAATTCCTATATGAATCGTTGTATTCCAAATAGATTATCACCTATTTTACCGTGATAGCACTGATGGCTCAAAACCGCTCCTGTACTACTACTACTACTACTACTACTACTACTACTACTTATTATAATAGTGATAATAATAATTCTATCGTTTGCATATTCCCTTTAGTTTTCATCTTCTATGATTATGATTCTCTTTTCTGATTTTGAATGTCGTAACATTTTCCTTAATTTTGAAAACGCAGTATGTATGACTTTGTACATCAAACATTACGTTAAATGACTTATTTTCCGCGTATCTCAAGGATTAAAATTGTATTTATAACGCTAAAGATTAAAAGATGAAGAGGAAGGAAAGGGTATTCGAAATTTGAACTACGAGGAATGATTTATATGTTGTGAGCGTCATATTGAAGGATTTGAATTTTGTCGCACATATTGTATTGTTTTTCAACATAGTTCTCTTTTGTATCTATATACTTTTGGCAGCGGTGTTTAAGGCATTAATGCCACTGTTATAGAACTCCTTTTCTTGGCTGTTTAGAAAGTCATCCACTGCATGTATGACGTCATCATCGGACTGCAAATGGGTGCCTGAAATAGCTGTTTTCAGTTTTGGAAATAGATTAAAGTCTGTTGGTGCGAGATCAGGCGAAAAGGGCGGATGTTCAATCGAATTAAAGCCACAATCGTGAATGGCAGCTGTTGCAATGACACACTTGTGCACTGGAGCATTGTCCCGATGAAACAATACGCCTTTAATGAGCTTGCCGCGGTGCTTAGGGGCCAGGGTGCCAGGTTAGGTTTGCCAGGGTGTTTCCAATGTTTTCGATTTTGGGTTGGCCTTTGGGGTGAAATGATGGATCCATGTTTCGATTCTTTGATGAAAGTTGGCAAGGTCTTCCTCAAATGAGGTTTAGATAACTAGGCTGAAATGAGTGCCTTATTCGTTTCTGATCCTCTGATATGATCTGAAGTCGTGATACCCATCGGGCTGAAAGCTTTCTCTTTGCAAAATCCTCGGTCAGAATCATATACATGTATACACTTTCTTGTGAAATGCCAATTTTACTGGCTATATATATTTCTGTGACTCATCTGTCAGTCATAACAATATCGTGGTCGTTGAAAAAAATACAAAAATATGTTTGCTACTCTATATTTATTAAATCTGCATCAGATTCAAACAGCCATTTTTAGATTTGTATATTTATCTCGTATCGATCTCCACAGTACTTTGGCAAACAGCACCGTTGTTGAATGGAGGTTGATCGATATTTCTGCTTCTGACTCTTTCATTCACAACATTCCACGGTCCCCATTCTGTCCATGGTCCCATAATACAGTCCACATCAACTATGAAAATTAGTAAGTAAAGTGTTTTTCTTTTAAAGAAGAGTACAATGTATTATTTATGAAGAAAAAAAGAAAATGAATGAAAACAAAAAGAAAATATCATATATTAATTACATGTAACACTATTCGGATCTAGCAAAATATTGTAATATCGTTTTTTTTATTTTCAATTAATCAAAATCAATATGAAAAAAATTTGTGCTGCAATACCTAACTTTAAGTTGTCAAGGATAATTTTCCGTTTTCTGAAGAATACATGTGACATCCATTTCAATAGAACAACAATTAGAATTTTTTTTATCTTTACAATGACTAAGTAATTTAAAATGCAAGAGAAGAGAAGAAAAAAAATTCTTTAGTGGGTCATTAACAATACAACAACAAGAAAAAAAGGAAAAGGAAAAATTTGTTCATCGGGAATTTCAGGATACAATTTACAAATAAAGTGAGAATAAGATCAAATGGGATTTTTTTTTTATCTAAGGACAGGAAAAATCAGACACATTCCGAGGCTCCAACACATAACCTCACTGTCTGAAGCAATTACGGCTTTCTACTGCGAATATACATAGCCGAACATGCATATTTCGAATGTTAGATCTAATGTTTATGTAATATAAATTTGTACACATTCAACATAATTTCAATTCACAAAATTAGACTTCGACTAAAACCTCTTAAGCTGGAAAAATGTGAGATACTTAACATGTCGTGCAAATATTTGGAATAGGACCTCATTTTTTCTGTCTTAACTGACAGACAATCAGATATACATGTATTTTGAATTTATACCAAATTGATGCAAAAACATGTTGGAAACTTTGTTAAATATGAAAAATGTCAGAACACGAATGCACAAATTCATTAGATATTAACCGTTTTCACTTTCTTCCAGTTCGGGACATGGTTGTCCACCATTTATTGGTTCCACAGTGACATTTCTATTCCTCGTTCTGACCCCGCCCACTTGATCACCCCATTCACTCCATTCAGACACTTCACAGTCAACAGGAACTGAGGAAGAAAACGTGATCCATCATCATAAGATAAATATGTATGTCAATTGTTCAACAACCCTGATAATTCCCCAGTATTCTCAACATCCTACTGATGATATCAATACTTTATTAGGTCAAATTCGAGTCTCTCTGCTATGAATTTTCTGAAAATATAAAAAGAATTTAATCCGGACATCTTCTTCTAACTATCTCTCAAATAGAATAAACACTTTAGAAGGGGAATATTTATTTCATTATTATTCAATTCCTGAGATAACGACACACACAATGATATAAATATGTACGAAAACTGCTTTCGGTAAGGTCCGCACATTCTTGACCGCCATTCAGTGGTTGTGTAATAACTATTCTGTTTCGTGTACTTACTACGTTGACAAGTTCACTTCATTCTGAGCATTCAGAAACATCACAATCAACGTCAACGAGTAAATAAACATCAACGGTATTTGGTCAAACCGATTTCGATGTAGGGTTTACATCCAAGTTATCGAATTAGACAAGGGTTCTGAACAGTCTAATATAATGGTTTTTGTTTATATATCAACGGAAACGTTCATACAATATTGAAAAGTTTAGTTCTTTGTTTGTCCTCCATTCAATTGGATTGTTGGGCACCTGATCCCACCTCTGATGTATCCAGGGGTCCGTGTTTGCCCAACTCTTATTTTGCATTCCTTATAGGAATTTTGAAATCGATCACTGTTCGTTACCTTTACCTTTTCATCCATAGATTTCGCAGACTTTCTTATTGATAATAAAACAGAATTAAAATGTTTTATATCAATAGGAAAAATTATTAAAACGAACAATTGATTCAAATTTCAAAAAAGAAAAACTTTTTAAAAAATCATTCATCAGGAAATTCAGGGTGCAATATAAAATTTTAATGGGAAATATCTAAAGAGATTTCTGTAAATTCACGTGCTATTGTAGTGCTATTGTAGTGTTATTGAAGTGTTATTGTAGTGTTATTTAAGTGCTATTGTAGTGCTATTGTAGTGTTATTGAAGTGCTATTGTAGTGCTATTGTAGTGCTATTGAAGTGCTATTGTAGCTCTATTGTAGTGCTATTGTAGTGCTATAGAAGTGCTATTGTAGGGCTATTGTAGTGCTATTACAGTGCTATTGAAGTGCTATTGTAGTGTTATTGTAGTGTTACTGTAGTGCTATTGTAGTGCTTTTGTAGTGCTATTGAAGTGCTATCGTAGTGCAATTGAGGAGTATCACCAGTATGACCGGTCGTCAAATCTGAAATATACATGTAATACGTGAAGATAGTACCTGGAACCCGGGTCTCAATTATTGGCGTTGGACACGGTGCTCCACCATTTAAAGCCGGTTGATCCACTAGTCTGATTCTTATTTCAATGGCGCCGGTTGGATCAGGTGTCCACTCTGACCATTCTGTGACAGTACAATCCACAGGTACTACAAATACAATGTTGTTCTTATGTATTTTTAACGTCAAAACACTTTCACCCATAGACACGTCAACAAATGCGATAGAAGGGCTTTGGCCTTTTCTAGGTACGACGGGTGATCAAGAAGTAACGATCTATAGCACGCCTATTTTCACTCTAACACACATACGGGACCTCGGTTTTCACTGCCTTTTTCCCGAAGAACAGTCGTCTCCGCCGGAAATCAAGGCATTGACCTTATTAACTGAAGAACAACCACTACTTCGAACTCAACTGTCTGCGTATGCAAGTCAATTCTGATCTATTTGTTATATATGAATTTTTCTCCTTATTAAAAAATATTTCAGTGGGCATATCTACACCTCGGCTAAACCCGTAATTCGGAAATTTGTGAAATACTAAAAAATACATGCAAATATTGATTATGGGACGTCGTTTTTCTTTAACTCAACTGAAGAATAAAATAGTAGATGCACAGGTGCTGAAACATATGACCGTGTCATTTTCTACTGTGATATGCGTCCTCGATTTTTACTTAATCATTCGAAAGAGTCTGCGACGTGGCTCGGGTTCAAAGCCCGGACCTCTTGATCAAAAGCCGAAAAAAGCTAACCAGTAGGTAACAGCGGTACATCAGTGGTATTAGCCATAGAGTATGAAGCCTATACCAGTTTGATTATAAAACTACTGTAGTTAAAAGTTTGTACACAGCTGCAGGAGTTGATATTAACCAGTTTCATTTTCTACCAGTGCTGGGCATGGTTGACCTCCATTCAAAGGTTCAACAGTGACGGTTCTGTTCCTTGTTCTGACCCCGCCGACTTGATCACCCCATTCATTCCACTCGGAGACTTCACAATTAACTGTCACTGTAAGGAGATATTGAAAGTTTTTGCATTATTTCACAATGTCTTCCTTTGTATCTGACTCGTTAGCCACTGTCAAGTCTCATACACGAAAATATATAGTCTAAACAAAATTGTTTGAAATGAAGTGTAAGTATTTTATCCTATTAATTGCGATACAGATTTACGAACTTTCATCAAAATTAGCAGATTTAAGATGACTGATTAGAACAATCATCAACATTCAGAATTTGATATTGACAGTGCCACAGCAAGTGATTAAGTAAGGCAAGTTTGATAAGCACAGATAATGTAGTATTCACCGTTTCTGCTTTCCGTCAGCTCCGGACATGATTGACCTCCATTTTGTGGTTGGGTTATGATCGTCCTATTCCGTGTACTTACTCCATTAACCTGGTCACTCCACTCTAACCACTCAGAAACTTCACAATCGACGGTAACTAGGTAATAATAAAAGACATGGCGGTTTATGTAGGATACATGCAGGCCGGTATACATTTATTGAAAGGGGAAGTGGTTCAAACGGCATGAATGATTATATATCAGATGATTATCAACAATAAGAGGACAAGAGAAAAACGGATTCATTGAAAGTAACAAACAAAGATTCAATCATTTCTCAATTTCCAGAAGGTATCCTACAAGGTTGAGCATATGACCAGTCTTTAAATCGAGGCAGGCTACTGACAAATAAGTTGATGTCACAGGGGTTCCAACAGTCTGGGTTAAAGTTAGCTTTTCAAAGATTCTGTCATTTGGTCGAATACTATCTGACAAGTTTCATAACGGCTGTTAGACCGTTCTATACATACTAATTTTGACTACGATTTAGACCATTTACCTGATCAAGATATAGGGTTCACAGCGGTTGTGACCGGTCAACACGGAATGTTTTCTCCTCCTAGGTACCGGATCCCACTTCTAATGAATCAAGGAGCTCGTGTTTGTCCACTTCTTATTTTGCATTTCATATAGGAATTATGAGATTTATCACTGTTTGTTTCCTTTGCCTTTTCATCTTAGTAAGGTATATATTGTTATTTTTATAAGAGCTCACAAAAACTTGTTACTCTTGCTTCAGCATATGATATACGCTTGACCAATGACAATGAGCATAGGTTTTCCAAATAAACAAGAGTATACAAGAGGCAAGTTTGATTAGAATAGAGAATGTATGAATCACCATTTCTGCTTTCTGTCAGATCCGGGCATTCCTGGCCTCCATTTTGTGGTTCCGTAATGATCGTTCTGTTCCGTGTACTCACGCCGTTGACCGGGTCATTCCACTCAGACCAATCTGACACTTCACAATCGACGGTGACTACTCGTTGTAAAGCAAAAGAAAAAATGTGAAGGAGTAGCGAGGCGTGTATTATACTAAAACTCCCACAGAATACGAAAAGTTAGATTTTATAGGTCTTGACATTACGACAATTACAGGTTTGGACTGTATGACCAAATTTACCGATTATTCCATTTTAGATATTTGTTCTTCAAAAAATACTCTATTAAACGAAATGCTCCTCTTACCCTTTTCCAGTAATTCATTCATGGGAAATTTATATCAAGACTATTTTGTGAACTCAGGTATTCTAACAACTGCAAGCATTGCCCTTGCTTTGAAAAAAGGCAATGGACAAGCGATCATGATAACATGTAGCCAAGGCATACAAGGGTTAACTCAGGAAAAAGTTGCCTCATTCACAAATAACAAACTCATTATAAGTGAAAGTTAGACCAGAAAAAGAAAACAGTTGATTAATCACCATTTTTGCTTTCTGTTAGCTCCGGGCATGTTTGGCCTCCATTTTGTGGTTCGGTTATTATTGTCCTGTTCCGCGTGCTTACGCCGTTCACTGGTTCACTCCATTCAGACCAATTCGACACTTCACAATCGACGGTGACTATTCATTGTGAAGCAAAAGAAAATGTGAAGGAGTAGTGAGACGTTTATTAACCCTTTCAACACCACAGACCGATATAGACTGGTCCAGACAACAGAAAAGAGCATACCATTCTGGTACTTGGGGTTGGAAGGGTTAAACAAAAAATCCCGTAGAATACAAAACGTTGGATATCATACAGAACCCAGATGCAAATCAATTCGCAGTTAAATCTAAGTATGAACTAACCCATCTTAAGAATTGTAGTTGTGGAAGCTCTAAATTAAATTGTTTTTAGTTAACTCATCATTAACTAAGAAAAATAATTCTACAACGGCGTTAAATCACTTCATATAAAATTTCAACTTGTTTTTAGTGGCTAGCTTCAAGTTAATTTAACAACGTATTGTGCAACTGGGTCCAGGTCTTAACATCAAGAAAATTACAGGGTTGGACTGTATAACTTAATTTATCGAATATTCTATATCAGATATTTATTGTTCAAAAACTGTCCCAATTGAAAAATGCTCCTTTTCTCCTTCCAGGTAATTCATTCATGCAAAATTTACATCAAGACTATTTTGTGAACTCATGTATTCTTACAAGAACATGCATTACCCCTGCTTTAAATAAAGGCAATGAAGAAGCGAGAATAATAACATGTAGCCATAGCATACAAGAGCTAATTCATGAAAAACAAGCATCGTTCACACAAAACAAACTTATTTAATGTAAAAGTTTGATTAGGAAAAAAAAGTTTATTAATCACCATTTCTGCTTTCTGTTAGTTCGGGGCATGCTTGGCCTCCATTTTGTGATTCGGCTAAGATCGTTCTGTTTCGTGTACTCACGCCATTGACCGGGTCACTCCACTCGGACCAATCAGAGACTTCACAATCGACGGTTACTATTGAATACAATATTACAAAATTAAGGAAATGCAGTTTTTGAAACAAGAATTCTGTAGAAAACAACCCCCTCCAGATATAACACAGGTCTTTACATTAAGAAAATTACAAGCCCCGAACTTGAGGGAGACAGGCATTCTTGTTATTCTTATATTTTCCAATACAAATATCATTTATTTCAAAACTACAATAGTTTTTGTGGTATCAAATTCTGAGGGAGCAATTTCAGTCACGCATAACTTAATTTAAAACCAACCAACTGACTCATTTATATTCCTATGGCAAAATAGCGTTCAATTTATTCATGTATGCAAGCGTTTCCATATGACGAAACAGTTACGTCAGATGTCTACATTTGTGATTTGACCGACAAAGCGCTTCTAACATCATAGGTTTAAGGAGAGTACCATTCTCAAATATCGATTTTGAACTTAAGAATGTCACGACTTATATTCCTTTAATTATCATCAAATTTAAGTCGGTCAGAAAGTTCGTATCTCTAACTTTCCGGATTGAACCGGACAAATTCGCATTTTTTTTTAAGATTTCCGGTTTATTAGCAGTGTTAAAGTGGGGCAACTGTCGAATTTTGGACTTTGCTTACAATGAGTGAATGGGCTTTACCGCTTCGAATTTTCAACTAAAAAATGACAGAAGGAAAATTTCGTTAATTTTATTCGAACTTGGCCAAACATCTTCAAATTCTTGTAAAATTTCGTAGCATCAGTACTCCATAGTAAGAAATTGATACCTACGGCATCAATTATGATCACTTTGTATATTAGGAAAAATGCATTATTTAGTCATATGTTACAACTCTTACCACTGTTGACAATACACTCTTGGCTGGTCATAATGATAATATTTTACCCAGGCATGCATGGGAATTCTCTCAGCATTTGCCTACACTGCTCAAACGAGTGCACCTTAAAGTCTGTTTAGAAAGATTATTTATTTATCAATCACCATTTCTGCTTTCTGTAAGTTCTGGACATGCTTGGCCTCCATTTTGTGGTTCGGTTAAGATCGTTCTGTTCCGCATGCTTACGCCGTTGACAGTGTCACTCCACTCAGACCAATCAGACACTTCACAATCGACGGCGACTATTGGATATAATTCAAAACAAAAAAGTGAATGAGTAGCCAGGCATAAATAAAAATAGAAACCATATATAAAACTAGAATACAGTACGGGTCTAAACATTAAAAGATGTATCAGACCCAAATTGAGCTGGGCCGGGTATGGTACTTTTCTTTGTTTTTCATAAGGGTATTATTCTTTTAAAAAGTCCATTTATGTAAAAAAAAAGGTCGATTTCCATAATTTATGTATGCTAAATATGCATCAAACCACGGTGTAAGCTCGTCTCTTCTAAAAAATCTCAATTACCGTGTCCTAGTTACTACGGTTTCAGTTAGTAGTTTTCCTCTTACTATAAGATGTTCAAATCTACTCTGGCATAATAGATAACTTGTGATTTATTAAGACCATGTGCGTGGTATTGCTATTGGAATATTGAAAATTGACGAGGATAGTCTATCATTATGTATGTCATCTTTGTCGTATGCCACATTTTGCAAGACATGAACACACGTGTATAGGGATGCGTTGAAAACACCAACCATTTCTGCTTTCTGTCAGTGCCGGACATGGCTCTCCACCATTTTGCGGTTCTGTAACTACTGATCTGTTTCTTGTGCTAACGCCGTTGATTTGATCGCCCCATTCACTCCAATCCGACACTTCACAATCGATTGGAACTGTAGCAGAACGTTTATGTAATAAAAAGGGCATACATGAAAAGGTAAGGTCACCAACTGTGATCGATCTCATAAATCATATAAGGAAGACAGATATAAAGAGAACATATAAAAAGGACCCTTGGACACACCAGAGGTGGAATCAGGTCACTAGGAAGAGTAAGCATTCGTGCTGACCGGTCACACCCGCAGTATGCTCTATGTCTTGATCAGGTAAACAGAGTAATCCGTAATCAATCCTCATCGGATATAACTCCTCAGTGTAATTGTCTATATCATATATTAAATATCCCGTTACTATATCTGCTTGCAAATGATAAAAAGGTAATGTTTTCCTTGAAAACTTATATAATGGGCACCGTATGCCTTGTCAGTTTAAGCCAATTTTTCTGTGAGATAATATTTTAGTGATATTTTTAATGAAGGCCTGCAAAATAATGTGTGAGGAAATAAACAAGATCTATATTTAAAGCGACGATTTCAAACCAGTTATATCCATGAAACTCAAAAAGAAAATATTTACTTTGCAGTAAATCATGCGTAATAAGTCTGAATATCTATCCCTGCCCTTTTACAAGAATGCATATATTAAAGGGACTAACTGCCACCTATGTGTCAGTATCAATATTCAAGAAACAAAATTATTAGAGTAATAATTGTCTTACTGCTTTCTATTCAACTATTTTGTCATATTATGATTTAGTTGAACGGATTCATAAGATGTAAAACAACGTTAAGTTAAAACAAAGTTACCATTTCTTGTTTCAGTCAGTGTCGGGCATTCTTGTCCTCCATTTTGAGATGCGATTATTACCGTTCTATTCCGTGTGCTTACGCCGTTGACCGGATCACTCCATTCACCCCAGTCGGATACTTGGCAATCAATAGGAACTATTTGAAAAATGAGTTATATTGATAAAGAAATGTAAGGAAATATGTCTTTGTGTACAATTAGCACTTTAACTAAAATTTCGATTTATTATGTACTTATGCCACACAAAATTAACATATGATAAGTTTTTTTTTTAAATATGATTCATCAAAAGTGGATTATTGGATATTGCCTATCAAATTGGAACATTCTACATTCCATCATTAGTTCGATGCTGGTTTTCGAATTTAAAAAGGATAGAGATGAACGAGTTCAGGAGTACTACTCCCTTGACAATTAATGGTAATACATTTCAAGTTGGATTAGTGTTCCTCTTCTGTCTTTTGGATGAGACCGTAAAAACAAAATTCTTAAATGCCAAGCCTGCATCAGAGTATATTGAGTGAAGACAATGAGGGAAATTACCAATTATATAGCTAGTAACTCTTGCTATTATTAACTCGACGAAGACTTTCACTTACATAAATACGTCATCGATTGTCGTTGAATGGCTGAAGATTTAAGCCTGTGTTCGGTACTCAGGGTTTGTTAGAGCGTTCTTATTCGCTTTGACAAGGGATTTTGGTTTTTACTCTGTCATATGAAGGACAGACAAAACAAATCTATTCAGTGTGAGAATTCAACAGGCAGCTATTATATATACTAATACATATACACTTTAATGCAGTTACCTAACATGAAATCCACACAGTCAGGACAAGGGTCTCCACCATTATACGGTAATCGCAATGGCTCTCTTGTTCGAATCATAACTCCCAGTAGAGGAAACTTGTCGATCCAAGAACTCCACTCTGCCATTATACACGGCAATGTTACTGAAAGATAGAAGAGGCTCGAAGATGTTAATTTCACTTAAACATTTTGTATCCTTAACCAGGACATAACGTGATTTCAGCTTGTGATACTTGAACGATTTCTTGTGATTTTACTTAGAGCCTTTAGGGCTTTAAACTTAATTTACGTTATTTATCGAGTCTTGTTGCAACATTTGATCTTAATTTTTTGTGCGTTCCTGTTATCATTTTAAATAACGTTTATCTATAATTTATGAAACAGAATTCGAAGTACTGAATACTGTTACTGTGTGCATATAACCTTGTTTGTAATTGTATAAGAGTGTATTTGCTCCCTCTGTGTGTATGTACAGGGGTATTTTTACAACATTCATTGTATAATAATTGAAATTGAAGTAAAAAAGAAATGATTACAGTGCATAGTCAGATGAAATGAAGAGTGCGAGTCATTGTGTGAAAGCTTAACTGTCAAACCATATTTTCATTTTATTTTCATATCAGTAAACATTTGGAAAGTAGACTACAAACTATTCTGGCTCTCCATGAGAGGTGGGCGCTCTTGACCATTCTGTGGAACTACGGTCACTGTTCGGTTCCTAGTACTGATGCCGAAGACTGGATCACTCCAATCACTCCACTCCGATACTTCACAATCTACGCTGACTGTGTATATAAAGTACTATGCCCTACTGTGTATATAAAGTACTATGC
>JACSZP010036544.1:0-10589 GCA_016161895.1 Pinna nobilis | reverse complement strand
AATATTTCACATGTGAACTCCTCATGATGGGGGCTTTAATATTTCACATGTGAACTCCTCATGATGGGGGCTTTAATATTTCACATGTGAACTCCTCATGATGGGGGCTTTAATATTTCACATGTGAACTCCTCATGATGGGGGCTTTAATATTTCACATGTGAACTCCTCATGATGAGAGCTTTAATATTTCACATGTGAACTCCTCAAGATGAGGGCTTTAATATTTCACATGTGAACATGTGAGGGCTTTCATTCAGGGCCATTACTTTTGACCCGTTGACCACAACCTTGGACTTTGACCTAAATTTAGAAAACTAAATCTGTTTGTATATCCTTCAGTGAGCCATGTTGTCTTCTGACAATTAATTCCTTTGTATATTTTATGTACATGTATAAGTGCATTTGACTGTCTCAGTCTTTTGGGAAACCTTGAGAAACTGATCTAAGTATGTCCTTGTGCACCCTATAACATAGCAACTACTGATTTTTGAGACAGATTTATTGTGTCAGCCAGTCTGTGTGTATATGACCCGTACATGTATGTACATGAGTAGGCTACTTTCATTCAGTGTGCATGTACATGTATAGTTTTATGCACAGATTTACCTTTAAATAATCTCCCAATAATTTTTTACATTTTCATCTTGAATTTTAGTGTCAGATCACATATAAAAACTAATGGCGTGTGTCATACACTACAAACAGTCCTTTTGTGAGGATGATGGTTTGTCTTCTTATTTCAAATTCATTCAAGCTGCACTTATACATATACTGAAGGTCATGTTCAGTATCAAGACTGAATGTCTAGGCAGATTTGACTTCTTATCCTCCTGAATGACTGAGATGTATTATCCAGGTGACCCCCCCCCCCCCACCCTTACCTTACAAGATCACCTCTCAGGCACATTTTACACATAGTCAGATCCTTAGTTGGTCACAATACAGAGTCAGACCCTTAGTTGGTCACAATAGAGAGTCAGACCCTTAGATGGTCACAATAGCAAGACCGTACTGCAGTACATGTACTGATTAAAACATCATAATGGGAGGAATAGCCAGCTGAGAACCATACTGTAGTACATGTACTGATTAAAACATCATAATGGGAGGAATAGCTAGCTGAGAACCATACTGTAGTACATGTACTGGTTAAAACATAATGGGAGGAATAGCTAGCTGAGAACCATACTGTAGTAGATGTACCTGTAAATGTTCACAATTGTGTGATCTTTAGTTATTTTATACCTAGATGAGATGGCACAATTAAAATGAAATCAAAATACATGAATTCAAGTACCATGTAGTAATGACATGTATGCTATGCATTTATGATAATTTTATTGATGTTTAACATCCAACTCAAGAATCTTTCACTTAAATGTAGACAGCTCACAGTGTTGGAGAAGGGCTATAAATCTGACATATGCTCGTTACTTATGACATTTTGACTGTCTGATCTGAGGGCCTGAAAAGTCAGCTGAGTCTGCAACATGTGAACCACAACCTTACAATCAGAAGGATTGTAAGATTAGGTAATGTTTCTGTCATTAAATGATAAAGCTACCAAGAGTGAAAAATTCACAGGACGTCACAGCAAAAATAAGTCTGAAATAAATGAAAAGACAAAATTACAACCTATAAACAAGTGTACATGTACATAACAATGGAATATATCCAAAGAAATATACATATAACATTTCAATTGAAACACATCACATATGGAGTCATTTCTCACCCTAAATGTTCATTGCACCTGAAATAGACATTTACCCCTCTGAAAGGAAAAACAGCTGTGTCATTAGGTCACATTATTCCACTGTCAAACTTCTATACATGCCTGATATCTGTTCTGAGGACCTTTGTCATATTTATCAATATGATATTGTCATTTATTTTTGGCAACCCTTGTATTGCAATGTTAACCTGGGAAGTTATGATTCACAGAGTGACAATCTGTGTATATTGAGCTTGATTCAGTACACTGGCTTCAGTATAAATAACTGACTTATGGTAATTTGTGAGTTGTATGTATAAGTTTCCAGTGTATATATGTGTGGTGCATAGGGGGAGGGGTAAGAAGGACTAAGTTTGCACATGTAGATACAATGTATATGTAATGTATGTGTGATGTGTTTTCCATGCTGGCTACAATCATGTCTATTATTTCAAAATGCAAGGATCTTTTTGGTGGCATATCATCTTGAGAAAAATGAGGGAACATGTATAGCCCCCTCCCCCAGCTCCAATGATTATAAACTGTACTTCTGTTAAGTAATTAAGGTGTGTACACAGGTATAAATACCTACAGGAACAGGTATTGAGTGTATATCTCATAACTTAAGGCGTCAGAGATTTCATTTAAACTTCTCTTTTTATTCTTTAATTCGTTTTATTGATCACTTGGGTAAACATCAGTCATTTTTTTATTTGGTATTTCTACCTTTGAAGAGGAAAAGTCTTTAACAAACAATCAGGGACTGCAATTAAACATTTGGCGTGTTTATTTCGCTGCTGTTATGGTGAAACCTAAACTTCTGTCGATATCACTGAAATGATATATGAAACAAACAAACACTAATATCAATATCTTTAAAAGTAACTTCCATAGTCCAAGGTTACAAACCCTATATGATAACTTTTGTGCAATAATTTGCTAACTGGGCCGTATAAATTTGATTGGCTAATTACACTCAAACATGCAGAGAAAAAAGCCTTGGTCATAATTAGCATTATACATTGATAGTCTGGTGTTATTTTTAAATCCTCATCTCAGACCGATATTAAAGGTACCTTAAGTCGAGGACTGGGCTAGTAGCGCTTTGTTTTTTATCTTATCGGCAGATCGGTGTAATTATAAATTTGAGAATAGCTTAACAGGGTGACATATCAGAATTTAACACAACAGGTTTTTTTGTTTGTTTTTCTTTGCTGGATTGGTGCCTCTTGATAGACACAGAATGCAACACTTTTGTTCCCAAGTTTTTTGTTCCATAGAGAAGACAAAAGGGATTACAATCACAAAGGGACGTAATCATTGAGTCCTTATTAATAGGTGGCTTAAGAATGGTACCAGATTTTTAGATTAATCTTAACATTGATTGAAGATGGTAAAATGTACCTGCCCATTGCCAGTGTCCAGTTTGTTGAATTTTTTATGGCTTTAATTAAGCCATATTCAACAATTTGTTTGTCAATTATTAAGAACCCACTCACAATTGGTAAAGTTTAAGTGATTACTTTAAAGTTTTACAGTTGCCATCATAACCAGTGGTTGACTGTTGTGGAATATTAGTGTCACAGATAACAAGGGTTATGTTAATTCCCTTTGTTGTACACCTTATCCAGTTCTCAGTCCTAACTTATTTACAACTACAGGTACATGTACGTGTATTACCGGATATGACTTAGGCCTGGATTTAAAAGATAGGTGACACAATCAGGGTACCACACATTGGAGCAGGAGTTGCTTACCCTTCCAGAGCACCTGTATTCACCCTACATTTCAGTAGTCTATGTTACTTTATTTCCATTCACCCTACATTTCAGTAGTCTATGTTACTTTATTTCCATTCACCCTACATTTCAGTAGTCTATGTTACTTTATTTCCAGTTTTTATTTGTTGTTTGTAATGTCCCTCTTTTTTGTTTTTGGCATGGAAAATTTGTCTGTTGTTTGATTCATGACTTCTGAATGCCGTCACCCCGTCGAGTTCTCAAGATTCAAGTGTATCTACACATCTGTAATGATAATTTACATAAAGTCAGTTCTTACAGTGTATTATGATGACCATTTTTTGATTTGTTTCAATTTTATATTCTATCATAAGTATTGTTCTATTTTGTCTCTGATGAGTGCTATCATAAAACAAGGGGAAATAACTCTGGACTTTTTTTCCATGACCAGGTGATGTAGATACAGAGAAACAAGTGGAAAATAATCAAACAAAGGAGGAGGAAGCTAAGCGAGCCAAAAGAGCAGGCGGGAAGAAGTCTCCTGGAACTCGCCTGACTAAACTCCCATCATGTAGTCTACCTAACAACATGCAACCCACATTTTATGTGGGTGGAGGCAACGGAGTAGCCTTGTAAGTTATTTTTTATGTAATTTTGGAGTTTGTGATAATTAATGTAGGGTCTAATTAAATGAGGGCCAAATTGATCTAGTGTCTACAAAAATGTAGGTCAATATATTTGTTGTTTAACATCCCACTTACAAAAATCTTTCACTTATATAAAGACAACATGGAATGCTAATGATGCTCTTCAGATTTCGGGCAATATGGCCTGTTTGTTAGATGAGACAGTAAAAACTAAGCCGGGTCTGTGTCACAGAAGGTGCATGATGTCCCTAAGTGCCATTAGTACACTCAATCAACTTATACATTCACCAGTATTTGGGGACATTTACATTATGTATGAGTGAAGGATCAAGACTAGCATGGGGCAGTTAACAACAACAACAACTCGTATTGTATACGTATGTATGAGTGCAGGATCAAGGCTAGGATGGGACACTAAACAACAAAAATGATTTGCATTCTACACATAATATTGTATGAGTGAAGGATCCAGGCTACCATGGGGCAGTAAACAACAACAACTCGTATTGTATACATATGTATGAGTGAAGGATCCACGCTAGCATGGGGCAGTAAACAACAACAACAACTCGTATTGCATACATATGTATGAGTGAAGGATCCAGGCTAGCATGGGGCAGTAAACAACAACAACTCGTATTGTATACATATGTATGAGTGAAGGATCCAGGCTAGTATGGGGCAATAAACAACAACAACTCGTATTGTATACATATGTATCAGGGAAGGATCCACGCTAGCATGGGGCAGTAAACAACAACAACTCGTATTGTATACATATGTATGAGTGAAGGATCCAGGCTAGCATGGAGCAGTAAACAACAACAACTTGTATTGTATGCATATGTGTGAGTGAGGGATCCAGGCTAGCATGGGGCAGTAAACAACAACAACAACTCGTATTGTATACATATGTATGAGTGAAGGATCCAGGCTAGCATGGGGCAGTAAACAACAACAACAACTGATCGTATTGAAATCTACATTGCTGTAATAGCTTTTTGTAACTTTAGGGATATCTTATTATCATTATTGGGTATTAGCGACAGAATCGGTTCTCCCACTCTTACATTAAGACAACTGCATGTACATGTAACCCAATGAATAGAAAAAGTACAGAAAAGTCAACACTTGGCTCAGATAAATAAATAAGTGTTCAAAAATAGACCATTCAAAGTTTTAATTTCTGGAGTGAAGTAAATATGATGTGCTTAAAGAAATCAATAGAGAAGATATTGTTATTATTATTATGAGTTGTTCAATTTAAATGGCTAATTGAAGGAAATCTGCATGTACATGTTCACCTAATGCAGTAATGACTTAATGCACATGATACGTAAGTATGCTGTTACAGGTAGTGTCATGCCAGTAATCTTAACTTGATCCTCTTTGTGGGTTAATCCTAAATACTAGCTTTGGTAACCTAACACTGGTAATTAGGCTAACCTTAAAGTTTGGTAGTTAACCTTATACAGCTAGAAAGTTGTCAGGAAGTATTGTCACCACTGACAGGATTGTGCTAATGGCCCCTCCCCTCTCACTTCCTGACACAAGAAAACAGATTATAGATAACTAAACAAATGTTAGATTGTCCTTTAGATTATAAGCATAAGATTGGTTGTTGATTGTATTATAGTTTTAAGTCCCACTCAAGAATATTTATATAGAGACGTCACATGATGTACCTATAAACTGATGAACAAATTTTGCTTATGCTCAGCATTTGTGGTCACAGAGCAGGGAGGGCCTATATCTCTTAATGTGCCAACACCTACCTGTGTACTGTGACACAGGACCTTGAGCTATATCATCCAAAAGAACCCACAACCCCAGAATCCGAAGGGAAACACGCTAACTACTGAGCCAGGCTCAGGCCCCAATATGTCTTAAGAGAACACCTGTTATTGTTGTTGTTGTTGCGTTGTTGTTTAACGTCCAACTCAAGAATATTTCACTCATATGGAGACATCACCGTGTGCTGGTGAAGGGCAACAAATTTTGCCTGTGCTCGGCACTGCTGGCCGTAGAGCAGGGAGGGTTCTTTAAGGTGCCAACACCTACTGTGACACGGGACCTCAGTTTTTACTGTCTCATCCAAAAAACAGGGACGGCCAACCACGGAGTTGTGCTGGGGGAATCGAACTCCGGACCCCTTGGCTCGAAGCAGAACACACTAACCACTCAGCCACGGAGGCCACAACACCTGTTAATGAATGATCATTTGTCCATGGCTGTAGAGTGGTCTCCTATAAGACATATGTTCTACCGTAAGACATGTTCTACTGTTGCCATAGTAGTACTTACTGTGTCATGGACGCATACAAAAATTTGAACCAATGATTAACTAGCATTCATGATCTTTATCAAGGATATGTATTCATGATTATCCCTCCCCCTCCCCCTTTCTTTCTTATTGAAAATTTCAGATTCCAGCCTTAACTGTTAATTGTTAAGAAAGAGTAGTGTCTCTCACATTTTCCTTGTTTGTCATTTTCATTCTTTATAAAGATGTGGCTCTCAGTGGCAGTGTACTTGGGAGATTCAAGGGTTTGAGTCCCAAGGGACACAACTACATGTGTAGCTTTCCTTTCTTTTGTATGAGACAGTAATAACCTAGGTCTAGTATCCCAGCAGACAACCTGCAGCAGGTTAATTGAGGTCCCTCACAGCTTATATGCCTAAAGTGCCAAGTTAACTGGCCAAAACTCAAAGCTCTTCTGCAGCATTTGATGACATAAAATTTCCATATGAACGAAAGGATCTTATGTGGCATATTAAATAGAAACAAATTTCTTTAATTAATTTCTGTCTTTTGTTTTTCAGAGTGGAGGGACCACTACTCGGGCTCGGATGGAAAAGAACAATCGACAAGTACGATGAGAGGTATCGCCTCAAGTGGGTAGAATGTAAGACAAGAATAAACTACAGTACATTTAAAGAAGGTGAGGAAGCGTGATATTGTACAGTCTTACCGGCTGACCCACTGAATAAAAGGACTACCTATCAAATTACCTAAATGTTTGGTTCCCAAAATGGCTTGAATGAATTAAGAGACCACCCGTCATATGTGACCCTTGTTGTTCTTTCCCTTTAACGGTCTCTTAAAACAGGTCAGACTGTAAATCCCTTTTTACTTTAGCACAAAATACATGTATATGCAGAATTTTCTTGACATAAAATAAAAATTTGATCTTGCTGGCAAAACATCTTATTTTTTGCTGTTTATGGATATAACTGGTCTTTAGAGAGCACAGATCTACATATAGATAGACTATGGCTGTAGGAGTCAGGTACTATGTCAATATCTATAAGGTTCCTCTACACAGAGACCACTCATCAGCCACTGACATCATGGAGTATTTTAATTCCATTAACACCTGGATGCTTTTTGTCTAGGATAATCAAAATATTGACCAAAAAAACCCAACTAAATAATAATATACACAATGCACTGATACACAAAATGCACATACACATATACACACAAATGAATGTACAATGTACACACAATCACACATGTGTGTACCTGCATGTACATGCATACATACACGTTTGTACATGTACATACATACACAGGGGCCGCCATGACCTAGTGGTTAGCACGTGTTCCACTTCTGATCGCAAGGTCTGGAGTTAGAGTCTAAGCCACCTAGTGCTTGATTTTCCCTGGTTTTTGGATGAGACAGTAAAAACCAAGGTCACATGTCACAGTACGTGTTGGTATGTTGAAGAACCTCCCTGCTCTATGGGCATAAATGCCGAGTATAGGCAAAATTAGCTGCCCTTCATCGGCACACATTGATGTCTCCATACAAATGAAAGATTCTTGAGTGGGACGTTTAACAACAATACAACCCTCCAACCAACATACATACTCATGGCTATACATCGACAGATATGTACATACATGATTACAAACACATACACATTCACATCCTCTAGCAAACGCGCTAAACACACACGAAAACACGCTAACACACACACACACCCTTAAGAATTCAATATTTAGATCTAATTACATTCCTAAAGGTAAGAAATGTCTAATCTGTGAATGAAGCTGACAATATGAGCTTTGATTTGTAAAATCACGGAGGTGGGATATGTAAAGAGATTGGGATAAAGAAAATAATTATTTAAGTTATAGCTGAAATTTATTACCGCATTGAGAAGAATTGACTTAAACTGACTGTACATACAATGATCAGACAAAAATAACATTACTAGAGGTTTACCTGAGCAAATAATGGCTGTTAGTGAAAAGAAAGTTGTCCAAGTGCCAAATCTTTGTCACAGATAATTTTATGAATTTCTATTTTGAGATACTCTGTTTAAAAAGTGCTAGGTGAATGTTGATCAAGTTTTCATAATTCTGGACAATTTACCTATGAGCTAATACAGGTAGGAAATTCTGACATGCAGGGAATAAACAAGTGCGCCTTGTGCAAATCAGATACTCATGTATCTTCATGAATATGCACGCATGCAAATTAGTTTCACTATTATGTAACACTAAGATGACATACATGTACCATACACAGCTGCCAATCCAGTCCAGAAATAAATAAAAAATATGAATGGAGGTGGAGTTTTTTGTGTATTGACCTGGCCTGGATTTCTAAAAAAAAACTAAACTTTTTACTTAAATTTGCATCATATGAGGTAGTCAGCCAGCTTACTTGTAAAAGGCCCATGGTCTTTGATTTACCCTTTGTACCTCCACACCCAAATATCTGTCAGCCATGTAGTGGGGACTATTTTTTATTGGTACTGCAAAGTACTTCAGCTACAAATGTACCCTAGAAGAGATCACAGGCCCTACAGTTTTTATTACTGCTGTAAACTATAGTCTACTTTTTCATTATTCATGCTCAATGGCTAGTTACCAGTACAAGCCTCATATTTTATGCATGCTTGTATGAGAATGAAAGGAAATCATGAATATGCATAAGTTATGAGCCCAGGGATATGAATACTTTATTTTATTGGTCTTTTACGACATGACTATCAACATTACTTCAGTTAAATATGACAAAGGCATCAAATACTTCAGTAGTTTTGACTTCTACTTGGAACATTATCCTATATGTATAAATTATGAAGTCACCCAGTGAAGGTCATACAACACACAGACAAAATGCTCTGAAGCAAGTAAACGGGAAAACTCATCAAAATTTGAGATATTGTGTACATGGTATGTAATTGGTGTTTTATAGCCCTTTCAACATGAATTCAGTTTAAGTATTGGCATCTAGCTGACGAAGGCTTCAGAAAGATTTACTTATGTTCAGCATATCTTATCCTCAGCGCATGAAGTCATCAAGTCAAGGTCATAAGGCACACAAGCCCTTAGCAAGTAAATGGCAAACTTCCTTGTCAAATCAGAGTTGGTTTATGTTATGTTTTACAGCACTTTAAACCTTATATTTATTTCAATTAAATATCTTATCCACATCTAGTTGACTTTTTCCTATGCATGCAAAATTTATGAAGTCATGGGGTCAAGGTTACAAAACTGCAAGCTTACTAAACTGGCTAGCATTATAATTCTCACAAAACTAGAATTGAAAGAAGCTGTATTTGAACTATTAGTTACAAATTTTGTGGTTCAAAGTGCAAGGCTGTAAGCACATGACTATATAGTACGGCGGCTCAATGACAAGTTTCTACAAAACACAGGCAATGATGATTTAAGCATATCAGTTATGACTAGCTTTAGGGATAGTCTTAAGGTCATGTTTAAGACATGTACTCTTTGTGATTTGGCATTATCCTGGATTATAGAAATTAACAACAATGGGTATGAAGGGTGTAATCAGTGTTAAATACTTAAGTACTTAAAGCCTGTTAATGTCTCAATCAATGATATCTCCCTTGTTACTGTTCTATATACAGAAAGAAGGATATTTTTGTATTCCCTTTATAAAGAAGATAAAAAAAACTTAATACCCCTGTTAACTTGGCATAATTCTCCCCCCTTTCCCTCTTCCTCCAAAATAAAGTCATGTTTCACATCAGCTGACTTCATGTCACTAAGATACTTCACTAAGCACTGTGTCATGGTCCCAGGCCAAAACAGGTAGCCCTATACTCTGTGTCATCCACAAAAACTGTACAAGGATAGAGCACATAACAGTGTAAATCTTCTTGAAAAAACATGTCAAATACCCCAAACAGCTTTTAAATAGCTTTGTCACTAGGCTCCGCTGACTGTCTAGTGCAGTTGATGTAATAATATTTGCAGAATTTTGAAATACAACGACTTTAATAATTGTTGTTTAAAAAAACAGAGTATAGCTCACCTGCATTGTTTGATGTCTCGATCATAGGACAGTTTTTTTACATCTCACAAGTGTAACAGAAACTTGGTTACTTGCTGGCTGTATTATTGTTAACATCCAACTTAAGAAACTTTCATTCATTATGGAGACATCACTGTGTGCTGGTGAAGGCGACAAATTGTATCTATGCTCTGCACTAATGGCCATA
>JACSZP010036538.1:0-10245 GCA_016161895.1 Pinna nobilis | reverse complement strand
GTAAGTGAAAGATTTTTGACTTGGACGCTTAAACAATACAATACGATTCGAATGAGGCAATATAAGCCCTCTAAGGAACCCATGTCCCTGTTAATAACGGCATGTTGACATTCAATTATTGTTCAAACACAAAAGAGTTCAAAATTGGAACCACTTCCTCTGCATTTGTTTACGTTTCCATATAAGTGAAGATTTTATTTTCTTTTCTTTTTTTTTCTTTGTCATTTCGAGATGAAATCTTTCAGCAATATGCAGGCGTATCAGGATACTTGTGAAGCTTGCATAGAAATGGCGGATGCTTCAGCGGGACGTAAAGTTAAAGACAACGCAGGTTGTTTGAGTTGTGGTGCAATGTTGTTGTTTTTGTGTTGTTGTTTAACGTCCCACTCAAGAATATTTCACTCGTACGGAAACGTCACCGTGTGTCGGTAAAGGGCGTCAAATTTTGCCTATGCTCGGCACTGCTGGCCGTAGAGTAGGAAGGGTTATTTAACGTGCCAACACCTACTGTGACACGTGACCTCGGTTTTTACCGTCCGAAAGAACTCATCCAAAAGACAGGGACGGCAAACCGCGGAGTTGCGCTGCGGGAATCGAACCCCGGACCTATCGATTCGAAGTCGAACACGCTAATCACTCGGCGACAGAGGCCCCTCTTCTGTAATGTCCCACTTAAGAGTACATGTATTTCACTTATGTGGAGACAGTCTTGTGTGGCCAGGGGTCCGTGGTTGTCCTTATTTTGCATTCCTAATACGAATAATGAAACCGCCGCGGCTCACTGGATAACGTTTTCGACTTCTGACCGTAAGACCGAAGGTGCGAATCCTAGCCCTGCTGCGCTTGGCAGCTTCTGTCATTCGGATGAAAGAGTAAAAAAAAAAAAACAATGTCTCGTGTATCTGTGGGTTTCGGTATGTTCAATAACACTCCCTGCTCTACTGTCGTAAGTGCCGAGCATAGGCCAAATTTTTCGCTCTTCACCGAATTACGTTGACATCTTCATGAAAGGCCACTTAAATTTAATTATCTGGCTCTCGGACTATTTTTCCTCCTAAAACAAATGCGAGCGGGAGGCTTTTACTTTATCTTTTTATTGAAGAAAAAAAACCAACACTGGCAGAGTTTTTATCCCCAAATTTTAAGGTTCTGTAAATTATCCGGGAATTTCCATCCTCCCAGTTCTAATTAATTCCGTCTTAAACTAGTGTTCAATTCAATGAATATCCATCCATCTCTAAAGCCTTAGAAAATTGTCCAAAGTAGGATGGTTTTTGCATTAAGGTAGCCACTACACACGCCATGTTTTTCGTTTCCTTGTGTATGTGAGTCATTGTCAGTCAAATGCTTGCATATACAGGTCTTTCTCGTCAAAAATATTAAACATTTTATTGACTCACGAGAAGCGCGACTAATATACGAACCGTACACGGACGGACAAGGTACCGCAAATCCGCATTCTATTTATTTTTTTTAATTTTTTTATAAAATCGATAATGCGGGGGCTTTGAAGGAGATGCGCAGGGGCCTGAGAACCGTAATTCTAATTTCATTTGGCCTAAAAGAAATATTCTAGAGTTGGAAAACAATTCAACCAAACAATCCTCGAAAATGGGATTCATAATAGTAACAACGTGTTTACTAGAAATTTTTGTATTTGTTAGATCATTGAAACATTTATTATAAGTTAAATTATAAGTTAAAACCAATATCTCAGATTATAAACTAATTTACGATTATTTGATTTTATCCTACTTGATTCCGACCATTTCGAGTAAACAATTGTTTCATCCTCATTAAGCGGAAACATTGACATATTCTGTGGTTGAAATAGAATACGTCTTGAGTGCATGGTTTCTGTGGTTCGAGTCTGTGTAGAAAAAAAAGAAAATATTGAAAGCATCTGGTCGTTTGAACGGACCTCCAAAAATTTCGGCATATTAAGGACCTCTGATATTTTAATTGACAAACGGTGTAAGTATAATTGCAGCTCTCATCGATGATTTTGGGTCTGCTACATCTTTTCAAATAAAATTGAAGTGCAAGAAATCTTCTGTTTTGTTTTCGTTTCTTAGAAATGTCCCTTTCAACTTTGAAAATTATCACTACTGAAAGACGAAATCAATGTATCATCATTAAAAAACCAAAAAAAAAAAAAAAAACGTGCAAGGCTCTTGTCTTGACGCAGATTTTTATTTTTAGGCATGGATGCTAATTCAAGAGAAAAGTAATTCGGAATTCTGAAATTAAAAGTTACTTGCGGTTCATCAAAAAGCCCTACATACAATCATATCATTTATCTCACTTTTCTATACGCAAGGGATATTTCACGCTTTCTGAAGTACGAAGGATAAAGACCAATCAGGTCACATAACAGTAGTAATATGGAAGGAATAATACAATCTGATCATCATATTTCGGTTTTAATGTCCGGTATATATAGTGGTCGATTTTACTTCCTATTATTAAATTTACCAGCCATTAATTGTACATTCGCAAGAAAAAGTCAAAATGCCGACAAAGACGCATTTAATTTCCGGCCTTAACCGTCACATAAATCATTAGTACTGAAAGGGATACATCACGTGATGAAACTTAGTATTGTACGGAACATGAAATTTGATATCTCATCTGAGCGGAACAGACACCGCTGATACTGTAAATCCGGTTTTAATCGATAAAATTTTATTTTCGCGTAATTATGCGAGAGAGCACTTACTCGCGAAAATAAAAATCTCGCTTAATATCCAAACCCTAAATAAAATGCTCAATACAACATAAAGTTGGAATACCTAACAAGCAACCAGGCAAAAATATAGTGTCGCGAATAATTGCATGGCTACCGATTCGCCAAAATAAAGTTCCGCGAAAATTTCTGGATTAATAGTATTCGACCATTTGATCTTTCTTGTCAAACAGCGATTACATGACCGTATATTTCTGTTTGAGATAGTGTGACAGAGAAGTAACAAACAGTTGAGTATTTTAAAGTTTTAATAACATATATTGAAACTTTAACCTATAATTAATAAAACAAAGAAGATACAAGTACATGCCAGCAAAAATACATAATCACAAAAACAGAAATTAGCTTTAAGCGTTTAGCAAATATCAGTATGGGAATAGTTTACCGAGCAGCTCTTTTGACTTTAAAACCAATGAGAAGTCCAGGATTTAGATAAATCAAAGCTTTTGTCGTCGTCGGTTAGTTGTATATAGGTTGTTGACTGAATGTGGAGGAATAAGCCCGCCAGAGGTCTACACAGTAAACAGAACCAAGATAACGAATCGGCAACAGCAGAAAAAAAACGTTAACGATAGTCATTTCTGTTAAGTATATAACGCTAAGATAACATCCCCTGACATAAAAAGGTAAAAGTAGCAGTGATCGATCCCATAAATGTCTATAAAACTGCAAATTAAGGAGTTGAACAAGCACCTTAATGACCGGTCACACCCGCTGTGAGACCTACATCATTACCAGGTTAACGAATTTTACAGTTTCTTGGCTAACAACGCTCTGAGTCCAAGGTGAGCCCTGTGCATTATGCATCATGTTTCTCTGACGAAAGCAAATGTGGTTTGAACGTTATCGTCGCACTGAAGATGACGCACCGGAATTACTGATATCCGGATAAGCGATGCTCGACTGTGACCGAAATCAATAACCATGTGCGTTAGTAACGGAATTTTTTACCTCTTACATAATTGAAATGAAGGCCATGTCATCTAAAATCTTTAAGATAAGGATCACACTTTTGTTGATGGAAACATGTTTCAGGTTTAATATACTTATGTACATGTGTATATGTCTTTCTTGTGGCACACTGAGCAGGTCTCATCGTCTAGAATTAGCCACAACAGTTGCGGTAGCGTCAGACTGAGGAGCCACTCTGTTTCTCCGAAACAAGTTTTGGTAAGTCCGCTTGAAATCCGCATTGATGACAAAATATATTATCCAGTTTATCGAGTGAATCAGTGCCATAGCACTTAGCACTAAGGATATTAAGACATGTTGATGAAATTCAAGAAGAAGCACAGAGTTTTTGTAGGGAAGAAATGATTGTGGAGTAACACACGCGATGTATACAATCGTCTTGCAACACAAAACTATTGTTATTTTCTTGTCCTTCAGATTTAATTGTGGAGGTTGGATGTTTAGGATTTCCCGTCTCTGTCGTTTGTGGACTGCTATTCCCGTTAAAATGACTATGTTGCAAACTGCCATAAGGATTACCGGAATAACGGAAAAGCAAATAAAAAGTATCTTGTTATAAATAAGGTAAAAATCGTCACTGAAAAAGGAATAGCGATGAAGAGTATACAACTGATTGTCTGTTGTCTTATTTGTAGTGTATACTCCAGGCTTATAATCCAGAGCTTTTGGCAAATAACAAAGTGATATTATTAAACACAATCCAACGGAAATCAACCTAGTTCTTTTTCTAGTGAACATTGTCTTAACCTTCAATGGTTTTATAACAGCCAATGTTTGATGAAATGCCAGTAGTAATACGAATGTGACAGAAAAGGCAAATACAACGGGAAAAATATAATGGCGCAATATTGGTCCAAAGTATGGATAAATACTTCCAACTGGAACCAGCTTTAAGTAATTGACTATCTTACCTCCAAAAACCACGAGCTCCACAGTCAGTGAAATTAAATCGACCACTGCTAAGTTGAGCAGAAGTCCAAAAGTGTCTAATTTTTTCTCCTTGCAAGTAACACGAATAGTCATAGTATTCCCAAAGAAACCCATCAGAAATATTGGCAACGAAACCGTAAAGTCATAACACATACAAAATGTGCAGTATACTTCTGTCTTGTTTATAACATTTATGGAGTCCATGATGTACTAAATTTGTTGAATACGTATTCAAGCGCTTCCAAATCCATTAAAAGCCAACATTTGGTGTGCTATGCATATACGTATATATACATGTATATACAGAAAGAAGTTGTCGTGAATTATTGATTTGTTCCTCCTACACTGGATAACAACTAATGGACAGTGTATTTGTAACCCGGGTGATAACCCTGGAAAGAGACGACAGCACAAGTGAAATACAGTTCTTCAATACTTTTTATTACATACGGCGGTCGACAGCATTTTACAAACAAAGTATTCAGGGAAGCAACCCTGCTAAAAGAAATAAGAACATCTTATATAATTATACCTTATGTAAGATTCTCGCCTTATTATTGGTTAACTCCTAATCACATGACCTGAAACAAAATGCAGTGTCAGAAGCAGCGGTCAGCATTGCCGTGGGATATTGCAATGTTCCACGCTCCGCCGGAAAACGCACGATTGTTTCTTACTGAAAATCCCGAACATTGAGAAGGGAGACAATTCGTACAAACGCAACAGTGACACAGACAACTTGTAAACATGGAGCAGACGTNNTTTGAGGAGGATATCGATAAATTGATATCCTCAAAAGATAGCAACAGCACAAAAAATGTCTTGAAAGAAGTAGAAAGATATTTGGGAAAACAGATTTTTCACTAGAAACTTTTCCTTTTCGGTATAATAAAATAAATAGTGCCCTTGTCTGAGGGAAATATGGAGGTTTGTTTCCCCTCGAGAACATTATCTTCCCTCGCCTATCGGCTCGATGCATCATAATACTGGTAGTAACTTTGTATTGTAAAGGGACATAACCCTTATATATATCATCTGACATCTTGATACTTCCTCAGATCAATAATACCTAAACCATAAACTTGATCTCACAACTCAATAATTCACTGATGTTATGTTACATTCACTTTTATTTACTGTAAAAAGAGATAAAAAAGATTGAAATGGTATTAAACTCTAAACAGAAAATATATAATTCAACTGACAAAATAATAAACTAATAACTATAATATTATGGAGTATCAAAATCAAAAAAATGGTACAAAGTTGTTGCGTTGCGTTGTTGGTTAACGTCCCACTCAAGAATATTTCACTCATATGGAGACATGACCGTATGCCGGTGAAGGGAGACAAATTTTGCTCGTACTCGGCACTGCCGGCTGTAGAGCAGGGAGGGTTCTTTAACGTGCCAACACCTACTGTGACACGGGACCTCGGTTTTCTACTGTCTCATCCGAAAGACAGTGGCGCTGTGGGAATCGAACTCCGGGCCCCTCGATTCGCAGTCGAACATGTTAACAACTCGGCCACGGAGGCCCTGTCATAAGGTAACTGTAAGCTAATTACTAGATAAAATTATGACTAGAAATAATAATTGGCACATGTCGGATACACTTACAATGTAAATACTATATTATACGGATGGAATAAGTAGAAAACAATTTACCCTTAACTGTTAAACAGGTTCGCTCAACAAAAATAAGTTATGGAAGTGTGATTAATTTAATGGAGATGTAAATCATGAACAATCTAGTAGTAGTTATAATATCAATGGGTATTTACTATTGAGGTAGATATTGCAAACTTAAATGATTTGGGATTTCTGAACTGCTTAACATACACATGTGCACTAATAACTGTGGTGCTATACCTGATGTAGCCTACTAATATCTAGGTTATCATTAAACCCTAGATTAAATACATAAAATACCAAAATAGATGTAATAGAGATACAAGTTCTTAATATGTATTAGAACTTGTATTTAAAAATAACTTCAACAAACACAAAACTATGATACATTGATAGATCGAGATCCCTCGTGGCAATGTTTACAAACATGGGCGCAGCCATCTTGAATGGTGCGCCATGGTTGATAACGCATGGTCTCTGGTGAAACATTTCAAAACCCGTAAAACTGTTTATTCCATGGTAATTTAGTGTCTCAGATAAATAAAATGTCTTAAATCAAACTTTTACACTTGAAAATCGAACATGACATGTGGAAATAACTTGAATCAAGAACGATCATAAGATCAACACATTGCCATGTGGTTCTCAAAAACCCGCTTCCAGAACACCGCTTCAAACATTAAATACATCAAAACTACTAAATGTCCATAACATCTGGTTGCGTAAAAATGGAATTTGGTCAGCTATAATACCCTAGAACTACTTTTAAGTGACCAACATAAAATATACATTACCTGGAAAGAGAAGACAGCACGAGTGAAATACAGCACTTCAATACTTTTAATTACATATGGCAGTCGACAGCATTTGACGATTTCCCGCGATTTCCTTGAGCTAAACCTAGAGTTGTCTCTCTTTGACCACATAACGACAAATACTGCAAATATCTAAAAATTTTACCCCCCCATATGAAATTAAAGCATTTTCACCGAGCCGTCACATATTCTCATTTCTTGAGAATATTAGTAAAAAGTTACTTTTCTCCAAAAGTAAAACATGACTGCCAGTATAAAACTGAATGATTGTTGAGAATTACGTATAACAAACCAAAACAAAACAAAACAAGAAAAAAAAAAACAAGAAAAAAAAAAAAACCAAAGATAAAATGAAAAAAAAAACTAAAATTTTAAACTGGACCCTTCCGAACTCTTCCCCCGACCCCGACTTCATCCGAACTAGTTAAAAAACCCAAAAGCTTGACCAAATACTAGACATTTGCTAACGTCTCGTACCTTTATCCTTTAATTTTCTATCTAACTATCTATCTATCTATCTATGCCAAACTCTTTGTTTTCAATGCGTTGAAATCTATTAGTGGGGATATAATCCCGTTTTTTCGTTCTTTAAAGATGTCATTTTCTGTCTGTTTTACTGACTCGTCTGACCGTTGCTGGCTTTGTTGATCATGTCAAATCAAGTAAAAACCTTAACTAATAATTATGCGGTATTATTTAATGTTACATTCAAAAGAGAGAGAGAAAGAGATTGCATATTTTTACCCGGGGGAAAGCATTGTTGACCGAGGCGAAGCAGAGGTTGACAAAGTATTCCGAGGGGTGAAAATATGCAATATCACCCTTTCACACATGTAATAATCATTTTATTATACCGTATTGTAAATTATGGCATTCCTAATTAGACTATTCGTTAGTCGACATTCATCTAGAATAGACATAATTTCACATATGCGAACGTGTTGACGCACAACGTCATCGCAACAAGTCTGATGACGGATGATATGCGCACTTGATGTCAGCGCATGTGCCATTTTTTGGAAAATCACCCTGGCTTCTTAATCGTTATAAAAAGAGCGGGTGATATAAAAATTGTCGAACAGCTCTTAACCAATCCGATTACGGGATTCTAACAGAGGGTATAGTGATTTTAACGATACTTTATACATTCGATTTAATACTACGAAACAATGGCTGTATTCAACCTGAGAATAAAAACCACACGCTTACAGATAGACGATCGGCATAGCAACTGAGAGGTCAGTGTCTCCACTCGCCTACATATATTTCTAATAATTGCTCAACCTGGAAAATTCCTTGGGTTTGGGAATGATCTGAATGGCTATGTATATGATCGACTTGAAATTATAATTTGAAATGTAGTTGGTTATATATAGTAATAGCACATTTTGAATGCAGATTCAAAAGAAAAATGTAGAACCAATGTCATTCCAGTAAATTTATTTGAAGTTAATTTGAAGAAGAAAAGTCAAATTCCACTGTACTTCATCTTTATAGCTATAAGTATTCCATATAATTTAACTTGTACTAAGGTCATTTTTATAATATGAGAGTCTCATTAAATTATGACAAAAAATCTGTCATGGCAATTTAACCTCAACCATATAGGGAGACAACTGAGACAATCAACAGTCATGAAATTGCTCACCCTTCCGGATCACCTGAACTCGCTTCCTGTTTTGTGGGGTTCGTGTCACTCATATTTTCCCCGGTTTTACACGTTTTGTTGTGTTGATTGCTGTTTGTGTTATCGTCTCGTTTTGTTTTTGGCCAAGATTTCGTCAGCTTTTAATTTTTTACATTTTTGATTGCCCCCTTGGTATCTTTAACGGCATCCTTTTATTAGTTAAACCAACAATTTATATGCTACAATGGACATGCTGTCAAAGTTATCAGCTCCAGATTGTTCTGTACACTGGAATGTTTCATGTAAAATTAAAGAAGTATCGAAGGATGTTTAAAACCCATGTCCTAAAGCAGTTCAAGTCTACGATAATGACGGTCCTAACTTGGAAAGGGTACCAGGTGCCCGGAATAAGTCAGAGTTCCGTGTTGGCATGCCACATCCATTGCAAATGTTCCACGAGTTCGGTAAAATGTAGAATTTAATTGAAAATTGTATATGCTCTTGATCTAACCAGCAAAATGTAGTCACTGTCAATAGCTATGTTCACCACTGTCATCCAGCCTCCAAGAAAAATAGAATCACCACTTTGTACAGAGACAGAAAAATCTCACCCGAGTGTCAAAGATTTGCAGTCCACGACGAGGCTTGCCGAGGGAGAGATGTATCTGTTCCTGTACAAAGTGGTAGTTGGTTATTTTTCTCTCGCCCTCAAATAATGTATGTCTAAGCTAAGAAGTAAATATATAGGTGCAACACTGCATTCAAGCGGACGAAATGCGCATGAAAAGTGGATCAAGACGTACCGGTAGTGACGTCAAGGGGTTCGAGATAGGCACGCGGGCTGCGAGACAGAGATATCTCAGAACGGGTATATTGATGGATTTCTCTGTCCGGGGTGAAAGAAAGGGGATCCTCATATTATTTTACTAATTCATCGTGTCGACCATAAAACGTCGGAAGTGACGTTTTCAGCCTTTCAATGACGTATCCCTGTTTGAGAAGTTTGTCGGCGAGCCGTCTAAATCTCCATAATGAGATATTAATAGAAAGAATATACCTTGGCATAACGTATAATTTGTGAATTGAACACGCCATTGGCATGAGAAGACGGAACATTGCTTCTCAGGAACGGAAAGTTCTTAATATTGAAATTTAAAAGCTTTTCATAGAGGAAAATGAAATTAACATCAATAATTTACAGTACTTAGTCTTCAGAGAAAATATGTACTCTTAACTGTTCGCACTGATAAGTGAAATGGTTCAGAAACCTCTATATATAATATTGGACATTGATTAATATAATGTATATAATAACTACACATGTTTTGCTATTAGATTGGTTTCTATACTTGAGTCGATAGATTTCTTGGGGAGCCTGAAGTTGGTTCCGAGTTCCGAGTTCCGTTTACGGAACTCGGAGCTGGGTGCCAGTTCCGAGTTCCGTATACGGAACTCGGAACTAGGTGTCAGTTCCGAGTTCAGTTTACGGAACTCGGAACTCGGTACCAGTTCCGAGTTCCGTTTA
>JACSZP010036534.1:0-12616 GCA_016161895.1 Pinna nobilis | reverse complement strand
AGAGAGAGAGAGAGAGAGAGAGAGAGAGAGAGAGAGAGAGATAGATTCACATGCAACAGAAATAAACAACTGTTCAAATCATATGGTTATTTACCACATGT
Source organism: Pinna nobilis (assembly GCA_016161895.1). Taxonomy (NCBI): domain Eukaryota; kingdom Metazoa; phylum Mollusca; class Bivalvia; order Pterioida; family Pinnidae; genus Pinna; species Pinna nobilis. The sequence continues at coordinate 12,515 of JACSZP010036534.1, read as the reverse complement.
AGATGTCACATGGTGTATAGAAACTAAAACATGTGTATAAAAAAGGAACTGTCACATGCACTTGTGCGTTGGTAACTTCTTTTAAAATAAGATTCAGACATTTTAGAAAATAGTTTTCAATTCAATAGAATGTTCATATGTACAGGCTAGTTTGATAAATATTGCAACAACTAATTAATCCCAGAAAAAGTTCTATTGGTTTCTAGGAGACTGTACTTCTGAAGTACAGTAGAACCTATCTAAAGAGACCACCAGACAGTCATGGGAGTGTAGTCTTTCATGACAGGTGGTCTGTAATGAGAGCTTTTTTTTATAAGATCATGTTGAAAAATACTTTCTAGATTGCAATGACTTGAAAAAAAAAAGTCTTCATGACAGTGGTGTTTTGAGACAGGTTTTTGTTGTATAAGAATTAGAGATTTTATTGAGGCCCATTGATTCATGTGTTGGTTTGACCTACATGTAATCTAAAGTGCAGTTTTTTGTTTTCTGTAGGGTTCTTCAGCCAGTGTGTTGGTCAAGCTGATTCCTTTGTTTGTGAGACATGTCATCAGTCATTCAGTGATGGTTACAATTTGCTTCGTCACATCAGGGTCGTTGAGAAAAGGTCGAAAAGTGAAATTTGTCCGAATTGTTATCGTATATTTCGGTCTTTGGAGGAGCTTAAGAATCATATTCCTATTATGCACAAGTCGATCTGCCCTGTATGTGGGATTCATGTGAAATACTTCTACAATATGAAGCGACATTTACGTAGTCATTCCTCTGACAGACCTTTCCAGTGTCACAGATGTGGTGCAACTTATAAACGACAAGATCATTTGAGAGATCACTCGAAAAAATGTTGGAAATAGTGTTGTGAGTGCCTTAATATAAATGATCATGATTTGTGGATCTATGTCAATGAATTGTGTGTGAAAATTGAAGGTTGATGCAATTTAAGATGAATGAATGCCAAATGCTTATATCATTGTGATTTGTAGATTAGGGATTAATCAAACATGACTCTAGTATTTAAAGTTGATGGTATACATGGAAAGCTATATTCATGCCAAGCATTTATATGATCATGATACAAATGTATGTTTATGTGGGATGAAACATGCATTTCTTTCACTTTAATATTATTGTTTAAGTATTTGATAGTACATACAAAATGTATGAACCTAAATGTTAAACATACCAGGAATATCTAAAATTTGACAGGACATTTTAGGACTTGTCAGGATTCACCAAAATCTTTAATTCTGAATATACTGGGAATTTCAAGGACTTGCCAAGCAAGATTCAATTTTATGCAAGAGATAGTTAAAAAGCCTAGATTATTCTACTTATAATGGGAATTTTCAAGACTTGTGATACAAGATAGAAGTATCTGTACCAGTGTGTGTTAACATTAAGGGAATTCCCATATCTGCTAAAAACTGGACCACAGTTCTGCTTTCTTTCACTGAATTCATAGACTATTTTCATTACATGTAGCTTTGCATATTTTTGCATGGGTTCAGAAATTTGGCATGTTTTGCATAATTAATGAGTAATATACAGTAGAACCTCACTATAAAGACCACTTTGCTGATCAATAAAGCAGTCTGAAGTACAGTGGAACCTGACTTGAGAGACAACTGTTTTGAAAGTTCGCCTGTAATGAGAGACCATGTTATAGAAAAATAGTTTATGAACAGTCCTTGAATTGGGAGTCCACCTGGCTGACCTGCCATGAAAGACCAATTTCAATGAGAGCCTGCCATGAATAACCAATTTCAATGAGAGCCTGCCATGAAAGACCAATTTTAATGAGAGCAAGGGTAGTCTCCCAAAGAAAGGTACATGTACTTAAGTAGAACAGTCTTGAGAGACCACTCCTACAGCTATGGCAGTATGGTCACTCAAGACAGGTTTTACTGTACCGGTATATGTCAATGACTTAACAGCTGTGTGTGTCTGTACTGTCAATGTCTGCATGTGGACCAAATGAAAGACATCAAACATATAGAAAACAATGCTGAATAATTTGTACCAGAATCTTTTGACTATTCTGGGATTTCTCCCACTATCCTACTCTTCAGTCTTACCTTCAGTGGTCAGTTTTTTGTTGTCTATGTTGAGATTATTTTTGTTTTTTGTTTCGTTTAGGAGTCTTCACCCAATGTAGTGGTCCAGCCAAATCGTACGTTTGTGAGATTTGCCATCAGTCCTTTGGCGATGCGCTTACTCTTCTACACCACGCCAGAGTTGTGGAAAAGAGACCGAAATGTGAAATGTGTCCAAACTGCGCACAAATTTTCCCGAGTTTCAATGCACTAAGAAGGCACATTCCCCAGATGTATAATTCCATTTGCCCAATTTGTGGAATCAAAGTCAAACAACATTATAATCTGAAGAGACACTTTGCTAGTCATTCCAAAGTCAAGCCATTTCAGTGTCTGAAGTGTGGTTCCAAATTTTCACGTAGTGATAACTTTCAAACACATCAAAAGAAATGCATTCACTGGTACAAGAACAGGTTTTAAAGGATACAGTATTTGATCCAATAATATCACACTTGAAAAAATGGAAGGACAATTCTTAAGACTTAATTAGAGTCACATCAATGTAAAATGATCTGTAAATATTGTGGTAATGTTGACATAGTCATAAAATGAGGAAACCTATTACCATTCATTTGTTGTATTAGAGTGTGGGTGAGGAGGAGGGGTGGGGGCTATAGCAAATCTATTATACCCATATCTCCTCAGTAAAAACATGCTATATCATATGTTAACAAAGGTGATCAGATCTTAATGACACTTATTAGGATGTGCAATTATTGGGCCAAATCTGACACCCAGTAGACCTTAGACAGATGATACCGTGAGTCACAAATGTATACAACAAATTAAAGTTAAGTATAATTGTACAGTGGAATCTGGTAATTCAGACCACCTTAAGGACTGAAGGAAATTTGATTCAGTAGTGTAATGTTCTCATTACTATTTCTGTGGTCTTCATAGTGAGGTAGTCCTAAAATGAGATGACCTGTAAACAAGACCCAATTACAGTCGAGCCTCATTAATCCAGACACCAGTAATGTGGATGCTTCACTTTCTTGACAGAATGTGCTCAAAAAAACAAAATTTTCAAATTCCATTTGGCACTATAGGAAGTGTGCTTCAGTAATCTGGATGCTTGAATGATCTGGACACTGACTGGGACCAAAGGCTTCTGGATTAATAAGGTTCTACTGTATATGTTTTTACAATGCTTTATTTCAAATGTCTACAATTATGGACTTTTGAACAGGTGAGTGGCATAGGCTTATTTTTTGCTAGGATCAATGGCATTGCATTATACATCAATTTGTTAGTGTGAGCATGATTTGTTAGCATGGTTTTGAATGAAAGATAAACATTTTGAATTAGAATCTTGATAAAGGTGCCCAAATGTGTGTATACATGTACAGATTGTTATTGTCTCCAAATTGTTATGTTTTAAATGTACATATTTTTATATTTGTTCATATGTTATTGCTTACTTATACTCTTTTGATTAGTGTCGACATGTAAATAATGTATAACAGACTTATACCAAACTAACATTAGAAAAGATACACACTACATGTGTATATGTAATTCATCTAATATACATAATGATATAAATGAGCTTTGTTTAAGACTGTAGAACACTAAATTTCAATTTGTATGCATGATTTTTGACCGCAATAAAAAAAATTCATTGAAAATGTTAAAAAGAAACCTCTGCATTTTGTATGAAGCTTTTACTCCCCCAAATCTTTGGAATTACTTATGGCCAAGCCATTAAATGGGTGGAGTCTGTCGTATAGTTTAACCTATGTTCCATCATGATTCAGTTTCCATACATATTCTAGGTCTTAATACATGGACATTTGAAATAGACCCTTTAACTATAACTGTGGTCCTGTGATTACCCGCATAGATATAGAAGTTGTTACAGTAACTGATTGGTTCTTGACATCATTTTCCGAGAATCTATCATTTTGCCAACCAATATCACAGGACTGCAGTTAAAGTGAAAGGGTCTTCTGAATTCTGTGGCCCCATGCAAGAAGCTGATAACCCACATTAATGTAAAACAGAGAAAATGAGGTTTAAACACAAGTACGATAGTAATGTTTTATAATGTCATAGGGGTCTAATATTGTCTGTATTTTCATAACCAATCAGATTATTGGAACCATATTTCTACAGAAGATGTAGATTGTAATGACAAGTGGTCTGATAACTATATTTCACTTTTGATGGCACTGTGGGTCATCAGGTTTATGCATGGGGCCACAGAATTTTGGTATGGATCAGCCTCAAGAAGATGAGGTCAAGTTTATATTTTTGTATACCTCTGTAATTGAAAAAGTTGTTTGTCACGTTTTACAGACTTTATTAATGTCCAATGTTATTAACACTTCACGGAATGCTCGTCAAGGGTTTCAGATTGCGGCCTGTGTTTGGCACTTAGCTAGGCCTTTGAGCAGTGAAGGGATTTACGTGTATATCTTACCAAAATCCCACTTTAACATGGTTATTATGACCTACATGTATTATTTTCACTTTTGAAATTCTCCAAGTATTTGGTGAAGAATATTTCATACATATACATATATCAGGGACCTCCCCATACATCAGGCTAATATTCAAACCACTAGATCACCAAGGTGGTAGTTAACATATTTTTTTAGCACAGGCTTGACCAACTGTCTACCTGTTTGTTTGCAAAAACTAAACCCTGTACAACACCTCACTGTAATTGTCTGTACATTACAGATCACCCTCTGTTCAATGGCCATAGGTGCTATGCTAATTTATGGCCAAAATTTAATGTCATTTTCTAGTATTCAGTGATATTTTTATATGAGTGAAAATTTTTGGAGTAGAGCGTTAAATAAACNNCTAATCAAGATAACTACTTATTAACCACTTAAAAGGAAGTTACCTTTATCTCTTTGTGACACGGGCCCTGTGTGAATGATGTACACATACGTGTGATCTATTGACCTTTGTCGCTATCTGCACATACGTGTGATCTATTGACCTTTGTCTCTATCTGCACATACGTGTGATCTATTGACCTTTGTCTCTATCTGCACATACATGTGACCTATTGACCTTTGTCTATATTTGCACATACGTGTGATCTATTGACCTTTGTCTCTATCTGCACATATGTTTGATCTATTGACCTTTGTCTCTATCTGCACATACGTGTGACCTATTGACCTTTGTCTCAATCTGCCAAAGTAAAATGTTTATTTCACTTGCTGTTTAAATTGCTGAAGGCCAGCGTAACTTGAATCAGATATGTGAGGATGTGGAAAAGGATTCCATCTACTCTAAATGATATATAGTATCCACCATCCCAAAATTGTAAGACTACACGGATGTCAACATGAATTTTCTAATGTTCAAGATTTGTTTAATCCCTTCACATGTAGTTTGTTGAGTCAAACCTGGCTTTTACATAGAGTGGTTGCTTAACCCATTCATTCTTAAAGACACATTTGGATCTGCATCAATCATTGATTTAAGAAAGAGTCCATTGAATTTCAGGAGTTATTAAGTTAAGGTCTGTGGGTTAGGTGTTCAAATCCTGTCTATCGCATGACATTGGATCTGTCTGAATTAGATCCTTTACTGTAAACAGGGATTTCAATTCAACATTTTGTTTGGCTGTTTTAAGATTTCCTACTATCTATAGAGGCAGGTCATTTTAAGCATAGGTAAACCATCATGATGTTACCATGATAAAAGGAAAAACATATGACTGATTTGTAATTTCTTTGTATTACATGTAACCAATGACCACACAGTGGAATCTCCCCACAAGAGAAATCTATTCTTTGTACTACCCTGATTACCCTTTCAACACCATAGACTGTAATGGACTGATATACTACAATAGAAAAGAGCATTCTAATTTGATACATGTACTTTGGGTTGAAAGGGTTGAAGAACATCACTTAAGTCCCAGTTTAGTGGTCTGCTTAGGGAGTTTCTATTGTGTGGCTTTTGTGTTATGTTTTGAATTAAAGTTAATCAATTTGAAACAAGTGTTCATGTTTATTTTTTATGTCAAAGGTGACATGCTTTTTGTCATTTCACAAGGGGCCTCGGTGGCCGAGTGGTTAGCGTTTTTTTGACTACGAATCAAAAGATCCGAGCCGTGTAGCGCCACTCAGTGGTTGGCCGTCCCTGTCTTACAAATGAGACACTAAAAACTGAGATCCCGTGTCACAGTAGGTGTTGGCACGTTAAAGAACCCTCCCTGCTTTACGGCCAGCAGTGCCGAGCATAGGCAAAATTTGTAGCCCTTCACTGGCACTTGCTGACGTCTCCATATGAGTGAAATATTCTTGAGTGGGACGTTTTATAACAATACCATACCATATCATCATTTCACAAAATAAGGGATACCGTATATGACCAATCAATGCCAAGGGTGCATGAAAGTAAGAAAAAAAATAGGTGGGCACTTACTGAGATCAATTAATCCTTTCAACACTACAGACCAAAATGGAGTGGTCCAAGATAATAGACAAGAGCATACTATTCCAATATTTCGGGTTGAAAGGTTTAATAGTCCAAATGATCAGTAAAGTTGTTCTTGTTATAAAATGAGGATACATGTACAATATAGCTATGTACCTTCATCTAATGCTGGTGGTTAATTTACTACTTCCTCATCTAGCTATCAACTTACTAGCAGATTAATATTCCAGATTTCCTGTATATGTGCAATATAAGATGATAAGATCATCTGAATTAAACAGAGAGAGGTACATATTAGGGCAGGGTGCTTCTTTAGTAGAATATGGTTCTACTTCTTATAGACTTATGGAGTGTATTTCCTTGTACTGTGTTGTACAGACAGTCAGACTCACTAACTAATAATATGAACTGGGATACTCAGAAAAAAACCGGATGAATAAATTTCCACTTGTTAATTTGCTCTCTTACAGTATCATATTTGCTATCTATTACTGTACTTTGAAAACCTAGGTATTGCAAGATGATCTTTGCCTCTTTTATGTTAGACCCAGACAACCCTACATCATCAGTAGATGTATAATGCCATGAAATGTGAACTAATCAGAAATGGCACCATGTCACTGATCAGCCCATGTGTTGATTTACACAGATGATTATTCTTAAGAAACTTTTGAATCATCTTGAAAATTTGAATACTTGTAATGAAATCAGTGATTTTCTGAGTACATGTATCAGTGTTAAGCAAACAGATACTTGTATGCATCCAGGTTTTAGACATCTTCCAATCTCATTAAATTTTGTGTTTTATGATTTGTGTGCTTTACATGTAGATTTAATGAAACCCCCATGAGAGGGCAAATCCTATGACCTGTGTCTATAACCAATCAAATCTCTACCTTCAGAAAGTGTGTATATATGATAGACACGGGGTGTATAAAATAAATTCATTGGATGTGATCTGTCGATGGGTTTCCATTAAATCTTTGTTTAAAGGACATAAAAGATAAATTTGTAGTTAGAATGGACATCTACATACATGTTCATGTATGTGTAATACAAATGCACATGTTGTAGGATACTGTTGTCCAGACTTGGCACCAAAAACTCATATAGCATGAAACCATGTATTTGGCCTCCAGGAAATTGTAATATCCCATTTGGACTGTATAAGTAGATAAGTAATCATATAAGGTGTGTTTAGCTAAATCAATGGTCATTAGTACTGGTAAAATCAAATAAATTTCTGCAGATATTTTCTTTTGCATATTAGCAATTTAAAAACAGAAGAGCTGGATTTATCAGGCAATGGGAATCAGTAGATTTGTAAATCTAAGACCGGGTTTATTTATTCTTCTGTAGGCACGGAACATCGTGAATTTCTTGGGATCGGGACCTCATCATCTGCAAGAGAGTACACGGAAAAAGACTTTGTGTGTAAATTTTGTGCAAAATCATTTTCAGAGGATGCCGATTTTTTACACCACATGAGGCATGTGGAAAACCAAATAATCTGGGCGATTTGCAGGACCTGCAAAAAATATTTCATATCAGCAGAGGGATATAAGCTTCACATCAAGATGAAACATGGTCCGGCGGAAGGCTGTCCGCAATGTGACGTATGTGGAAAGAGATTTCAGAACCAGACTCATCTGAGGCGTCACATGATAATTCATTCATCATTTAAGCCGTTTGTGTGTTCATTCTGCAATAGTGCTTTCAAGAGAAAGGACCACCTACAAAAGCACATGAGTAACACTCATCTTAAAAGCTAGCACATCAGAGATTAATGTACATATATAAAGGTTAGATATTTGCATCCTGCAACTGGGATCTAAGTCAAATACCGGGTAATTCATATTGCAATGTTCACATGTTGTGTTTTTGGAGTTATGCCCCTTTGTGATTAGGCCTACTTTGTTAATATTCTCGAGAACAGTTCACATTTGGAGAATTTATATATAAATAAACTTTGAATGTTTGGCCAGATCTTAGGCTGGCATTCAGTGACGTCTCTATATGAGTGAAAATTATAAAGTGAGAGATTCAATGACAACAAACTCAGCTCTTGTCAACAGTAAATTATCAATGTAGAAGCTATATAGCTTACTCTACATTACCATGGCAACCTAATCAATAACCTAATCTATGAGCTTAATTAGGTGTTCAAGCTGATTAGATTTTTTGACAGGTTAAAAGTAGTTATAATATTTGTTTCATACAAAAAAAAAGAAAGAAAAGAAAATGGAAGTGGTATTGTGGCTGTTAAAACTACTTATTTGGCCAATGTTTCATGATAATGCTTGTGCTAATGCTTACCTTTAATCTGTGAAGAATGACACAAGCTTTATTTAGGTGTCAAGTATGGCAGTAAAAACTGGAAATCACAGGTGTTGATATTCTATAATGTGTTAATACAAAAACAAGGGTGAATCATTGTGTTCAAATTCATCATAAACAGACTTCCTACCTTGTTCACAGTTTACATATGGCAAACCATCATCATTACTTCATAAATTCAGTGTCATTAAATGTTCATCCTTCAGACAGAAGCTGAATTTTTCTCAATGGATTCATGTTATTGAGACATCATTAGTGAGGGTAAATATTGGTTGGATAAAACAGGTGATCTCCTGAGCTTGGTGAAAATAGCCTGGGAAAAAGTCTGAGTTTGAATTATGATGGTTCGTTATGAGGGTTTGTCGCCTTAGCATGGAGGTCTTATGGTGCTGTACTACTGTATGTCAGTGATACAGTAGAACCTGTCTGAAGACATGAGTTATCATCTGTCTTAAAATGATGGGTGATCCTCCCAACTAGGTTCTTCTGTATTACAAGAAAAAAAGGGCAAAACTGGACAGTTGTTGGGGTTTAGCTTTTGTCTGCTTTGGGCAGGCAATCAGTTCTCACACATATCACCATGCTTTCTTTGAAAGAGTTTCTTTATTACTAAATGTATTGTCTTTGGTTCAAAGTTGAGTATTTCCTAAGAATAATTTACATTTATGTAGAATCAGCAAATTGTTTCATAAAATTTGAATTGAAAAAGGTTGGTGTTTTCTGTCAGAATTAGGACCTAAGCATTTCTGCTTAGTGAATTGGCTTGAATATGAGATTTGTAGTCTTGCCACCCCTTGTGATCCTCATCCTTCATCAACTGATTTTGTTTTATATTCATAGGGAATCAAGAGTCAGAAACACTTGGTGGTGGCACAGACTTACAAGAGCAATGTGGTAGTGGTTTGGACGTCTTGCAACCATGTGTCATGTCGTGTAAGATCTGTGGTTTACAAACAAAGGATTTAGAGTCTCTGAATCAGCATTTAGTTTTACATGGTTACCAAGACGCATGTAAATATTGTGGAAAATTATTTAAGACTCAGTCTGGATATGTCATGCATCTCCGAATGTTTCATTTGCCCTCCACCACACAGGACTTTCCGAATTGCCATGTATGCGGAAAGAAATTTCAAACTTCTAGTCATCTTAGTCGGCATATGAAAACGCATTCTGATGCAAGATATTTCTCGTGTTTACACTGTAATAAACAATTTAAACATAAAAACCATTTCAAAAGACATTTGGAGAACCACTGCCCGTACAGGAAATCTGTAAAAGGGGATCTGCAGACATAGTTGAACAGAGAAAAAAAGGCTATATTAACCCTAAACTCCATAGATCATAATGGACTAGTCTATGACAATAGAAAAGTGCATACCATTCTGATACTTGGGGTTAAAAGGGGAACGATTTCCAAATTGTTGTATATACACAGAATACATTGATTTGTGTAATACATTGATGTTTGTTTTGTTGTTTATCTACAAATAAAAATGTCATTCTTCCCAGATATTTGTTCATCTAGAAATACATTTGAGAATAAGATATATTTCATAATTTGAACTTTGAAGACTCATCTATCAATCAGCCTGCAGCTATGTAGGAGCTATTATTAAGTACAAATGTACTATACAGTGGAACCATACAGTTCAGACCACTTTAATCATGTTAGTAAAATGACCTGATAAGTACGGTTGTCTTCTAAGTGAGGTAAAAATAGCGTTATAACTGCTGAGAGGGTATTAATCAAGTTGAGGGGCCTCCTTGGCCAAGTGGTTAGTGTGTTCGACTGCGAATTGGAAGATCCGGGTTCGAGCTGCGTCAGTGCCACTGATATACCTGTATACTGCTTGACAGTTTTTTTATAATACTGAATCTAAGATTGTGGAATGCTAATGATATACTTGTAAATGTAAGATGAGAAAGTGTTCCTTTGGGACCTAGTAAGGACAGTCCTTATATTGTTAGATTATTGGTTCAATACAATGTACATGCACGTGTATGTAGCGCAATGGCTGCTGATTATTTTGTGGGACCTTTAGGCTATAATTGAAGGATTAAGATACATGAGGAAAGGTCAAAGATCATCAGAAGCATCATCAACACAATTATAATTATCATCAATACCATCTTAAAACATTTGTCGCCATCATCATCATCATATTATCATCATCTATCCACATTTTTGTCATCATCATTATCATTAGAAATCATCCTCAATCATCATGACTGTTAAGAAAGCCATGTGTTACTTTAGTAGAAACTGCAGATGAGAAAAGGTCAATAGGATCTCTCGCTGATCATTTCAGCAAAAAAGATACATATGTCAATGCGTAACACAACCGGCCTATTGAGCTAAATTTTATTTGCTTATTTTTATCATTGTGATTATTATTTGGGGGGATGTTTGCCTTATATGTATACTGATGAGCAAAGACAACTTGACACTACCTTTTTGTATGAAAAACTAAAAGATCAGGAATACAATTTTGGGTATCCTTTTATTTGTCTGCAGGTACTTGTCTCAATCCCAGAGGGGCACAGGTTTGAGCCCCATTTATAGTATGACTACATGTAGCTTTTCCTGTTCTTGCCATGAGACAGTAAAATACAAGTTCCTGTTTCTCTTTAGGTGGGNNCACTCACTGACCTCTCCAATTAACCCTTTCAACACCACAGACCAAAAAGGACTGGTCTAAGACAAGAGAAAAAAGCATACCATTCTGATATTTGGGGTTGAAAGGGTAAACTGAAATAGTTTTGAATGGGTTGAAAAGCAACAGTAAAACAACAACGAAAAGAAGACCAATGAAAATATTAGCTTCATAATGATTAATACAGGCTAAAAATGAGTTTAAGTACACTTTTGTCAAAATTTTATCTGTTGAGAGTCTAGTATTAGAGTTTGTGCCAGGGTAACAGTCAAACAGTAGGCTTATTTGGTTTGGTTTTCACCTAACTCTTACTTTCCTTTCTTTACTTTCATTACTTAGCATTCAGGGGAGGTAAATCTATTCTAAAGTTAGTTTCCTTTTGTTTTCTGTAGGGTTGCAGGAGAAATTGGAATCACTTGTTCAGATGGATGAGTCATATAGTCAAGGATCTAGGGGAGACGACTTTACTAGGGGCGGTCACCCTGGACTCTCAGGTCTTTTATTCATACCGTGCAAAGTGTGTGGCATGCACTTTAAAGATATGAAATCTCTAAATGACCACCTGAGTTCCCATGGGTACTGCGCAATGTGTACATACTGTGGAAAACTCTTCAAGTCTCACTCTGGATTTGTCTTACATCTAAAAATCATGCACATGCATGGCTCTCCCGAAGACTGCCCGAAATGTGAGATTTGTGGCAAGATACTTCAGACTAGAAGTCACCTGATCAGACACAAAAAGACACACTCAAACGAGAGGACATTCGCTTGCTCTAGGTGCAATAAACAGTTCAAACACAAAAACGACTTAAAACGTCATCTGACCAATCATTGTCGTTATTCAAAACTTCCAGCAGAAACAACAGATGACTGACCTGTATGAACAATTGCAGGATTAGAAAAAAAATGAACTGATAAATGTGGTGTTCACTCTATTTAGGTTTCATTAGCCTAAAATGATTACAATTAGATTGAATTTTTACAATTTTTGATATAAGAGATAGTCCTCCAGATGGAATCATAT
>JACSZP010036527.1:0-16933 GCA_016161895.1 Pinna nobilis | reverse complement strand
GATTTGATTTAAGACATTTTTTATTATTTGAGAAAATTTGTAATTTTTCTTAAGGTCTCACTACACAGTTAACAGGAAGTGGCCCCTGTCTCAGAGAGTGCATGAAAAATAGCTAAAATGCTTGAATTTAATCAAAGTGGAGTGAAAATTGATGTATGTAAGCTATGAGAGATGTAAAATATGATTTAGAAAGCTGGATTTCAGTAGAATTTGAAAACATATGGGAATGTACAGTTTGGAGTAGTGATATGGTGCAAGAGTACTGAGTAAGGTGGCAGGGGGAATCCCCATAGTTCAAAAACAGTCATGCTGGTAAGCACATGGTTTCTTGATACCAGTCATTCAGTGAGAATTTGCAAGAAATTGAAACGGGAAATACCCCTTTATTTTTTAGCAGAAAAATCAGAAGAGGATTTCCTTTCAGATGAGACATAGCTTATGAACGGGTCAACCCGTATATGTTCAGGGTGGACTTTTGACCATTGACAATTTAACATAGGAGTCAATGGGAGCTTGTAACTGTGTAGTGAGACCTATATGTATGTAAATATAGTTATTTCCCTTTGTACATTGGAGTTACCTCCCTTACTTGTACCTCGAGGCTGAGCAACTTTTTTCAAATACATGTACATGAATCCGCATAACACACTGGAAGTGTTCTGTTTTATATGTGGCTCACAAGAGCCTCTGGTATGAAATGACAATATTTCAGCATAGAATCTTTACAACAAAAGAAGTACAGTAAAACCTGCTGTATTGACCAGACTTGAATAAAGACTTCTTAGTATTTAAAAATACAGTAAAACCTGCTGAAGTGACCACCTGTGTATAAGACCTCCTGGTCATGTAGTCTGCATTTTGCTGTCCTCACCTATAGAATTGTGCACATATCAACCTCTGTATAATGTTGCCCTATCTATAAAGACTGGCTTGGTTGTGTTTTCAAGGGGTCTTCATATGCAGAGTTACTGTATGAAAGGATCGACCAAAAAACCCATTGAATATGTACAACATCCATAAGAATCCTTGATTAGTGATAGTATGTTTGTTACTTAATTTCAGCTGATTACTGGCAACAGGAAAGGTTTGGTGGAGGCAGTGCCCCTTGATACTCATGAGACCAGTACTTGTCAGGTATGCCAGTCCCTATTTACTGGGTCATGTTATGTATACTGTTTGTTTTTGCTTTACGCCACACTCAACACTCTTTCAGTCATATGGTGGTGGCCAGGTTTTTTAGTGGAAGAGAGAACCCAGTTACTTATGTACTTGGGCAGAGACAACCAGCCTTCTGCAAGTAAAGTGGCAAACTTTCTCACATAATCAACTTGGGTTCAGTTATATATGCTATAAAATTAAGTTTGTCAAATACATTTGTATAATTTTTAAATGTTAAGTCTTTTGAAGGCATTTATTAATGCCTTCTTTTTTGGGGGGGTGCCTCCATGGCTGTTTGACTTCGAATCGAAAGATCCGGGTTCGAGCCGCATAGCGCCACTCCGCGGTTTGAAGTCCCTGTCTTTTTTAGATGAAACAGTAAAAAACCGAGGTCCCGTGTCACAGTAGATGTTGGCACGTTAAAGAACCCTCCCTGCTCTATGCAGTGCAGAGCATAGGCAAAATTTGTAGCCCTTTACTGGCACACGGTGACGTCTCCATATGAGTGAAATATTCTTGAGTGGGACGTTAAACAACAATACCATACCATATTAATGTATTTTTGAGAAAATTGAATAACAGTAAAAGTGAAAAGAAATTTGTGTTCTCACAAATCTCGGAAAAAAACATTTAAAACAAAATTTGTGGTTTGAAAATGTTGAAAAATATGATTTAACACAAATGCTTAGAAAACAAGCAAATTCTATGTTTACATTTGGAATAAGTTGTGGTTTAATTGATATTTCTAGCAACCATAATGAGGGATAGTAGTATACTATCAAGTTCTGTTCTTTGTTTATGAAATGAGACACATGAGAAACTTGAAATATAATTTTCAAGTGAAAGTTTGTTTGATAAATGAAATTGTACATAAATGAATTAACATACAATTCTCTTTCGCATTTTCATAGGCCTGTCTTTCACATTACTTCTGTAATTACTACTCAGCAAGTAATTTTTTTTTAAGTTTTGAATTTTCCTTAATCATGTACTAATCTTTGGTATAATTTTGTTATTGTTGTCTTATATGAATAAAAACAATGAAATTTAGCAGTGAAGTTTTGATTACAGTTGATAGTATTGGTATTTTTCATGAAGACCACTGTTGCCACAATAAGATTAAATCAGTGCTGATTTGAGAAGACACATACTATACATGTATATTAAGAACAGCCTTGTGAAATAATATCTGAATTTGAATTCACATCTTTCAGTTTGAAGGCTGCAATTTTATATTTGGAATCAGAGAGCACCTGCTGAAACATATTGTATATGATCATGTGACAGCAGCTGTTAAGAAATTCCAGTGTCGGTGGAAAGAATGCCGAGGATCATTCTCCACTGAGAATGGAAAACAGGTCAGTATAGATGTACATTTGTCAAATTTCCTGCAAAAGAATAATTTATACTTTACATGTGAGCATAGATTTACATTTATCATATTTGTTGCAGAACAACAATATTTATTTTAGTCCTATCAATATTCCAAGTTTTGATACTGTTGATTTCACAGAGTGTGGTTTAACTTTCCGGATCACCACACTGTGGTTTTCTGAATCCACATCACCCTTCTCTGAAACTAATGATGTAGTAAACAAAGTATGGCTCCTTTTCCCATGGCAATACAACCAAAAGTTGCCACAATCAATGGATATACATATTGGATATATACTTATTTGGACAGTTGATTTTATCTTGTGCGACTTTCTGTTACATTGAAATTGATGATTCTACAAGTTAATGTGCATTGAAAAATAATTCATGTTCAATAATTTTTTCCCCAAATATTTATTTTTTTATTTTTTTATATAATAAATTCATCATTGCAACACTAACTCAGTTTGTATCTCGTTTGATCTGAGGGTCAGTCCATGTCAACTTGACATGATCCAGCACTTAGGATCAAGTTAGTGTTCTGATAATTTATAATTATACCTATTATATGTTTTTGTGGCTGTTTTGTGCTGTTGTCTTACACTTGCTGAGTGTATCTTTTAAGCAACAATTCTTTGAATTGTTCACTATTGAAAAATTCTTAGGCGATATATTTTAGACATTTTATTTTGCTTATTTCAAAATTAAAATGAAATGGTAATATCCATCAAAATTGGTCACTTGAGTAAGCATTTGCTTTGTAAATTCCCTCTCATTATTTGCAGCTCTCCTGACAATGTAACAGAGAAGTTAGGCTACTGTCCATTTTTCTGCAGAATCTTTATATTGTACATCAGAAATTGTTTTTACCTATGATAGCTAAGGTGACATGTATGGTGCATATATATGTGTAGAATTGGAATACAGTTTCAGAGGCCCATATTGTTCAACTGAGTGAACATTTTTAGAGGACTTTAATAGGGGAAAAAACCCAATGTGCTGAGTTTAGTAATATTTGATCAATTTTATTTTTGTTGTTGTAGGAAGCAGAGGCGCACATGAGGGAACATGTATTTGTGGAAGAGGAACAGACATAATTATCTGACTGTTTTCTATATCATGTATCGCTCACAATGTAATCATACAAAAAAAAAAAAGAAGATATTTTCCGAATGCAAGATTGAAACAGATACGAAATGAAAAATTAGTGCATCACAGAATAATTTGTCAGAATTTTACAAAAATTGCTGTCAACAAACATCATTGTATGTGCCAAGAACTTTCAAATCTCACTCAACAGAGATACCTCCCTATGGTAATTATGTAAATAATTGATATTGCTGTACTGTATACCCATGCATTATTTGTTCATTTTTTTTTTCAAAATGGTGTGATGCACTAAACATGATAATTTATGTTCTGGGCATTACACCGCTTAAATATTTCTATGGTGAAGATAAGTGCTGTAAAACAATAGATAATGCATCATACACCATGTGACCTGGATAATGAGACACACCCTGTATGTCTGACAGAAATATTCCTGTATATCATAGACCTTCTCACTGCAACTGCTGTCAGTCCTGTAATTTTGGTTGGCAAATATATGCACGATAATTCCTTGAAAATGATGTCAAACTAATCAATTACTTTAATGACCTCTATGTCTTTGCGGGTATCTATATCATTTTGTCAACCAAAGTCACAGGAGAGCAGTTACAGTTAAAGAGTCTATTATCATGATTAGAATTATAATAGATTGTGAAGGATAAAATTGTACTACCATGATTGTTGTCGCATACTTTTTACATGTAAGATTGTTTTGTTTTGTTTTTTTTAAGCTGGTCTTATATCTAGCTCTGAGATTATGTATTTCAAGTATCTGGATCATCAAAGCAGATGTACATTGTTGACATACAGTAGAGTTGGTCTGTAAGGAATCGGCTTAAAGCTCCACTGTATATTTCTTGCCATGCATAGTTGTAACTTGTGTGCCATCATTTTATGATTTCATAATTTGTTTGACATTAAAAATTATGTAAATCTTATTATCGCAATGAACTGATTTATTTTCATTTTTAAGTGTGTAGGAAAGAGGATATTAGTAATCTCACTCGTTTCAACCAGTTTGTAGACAACTTAAGTTTTAACTTCAATAAATTTAAACTTTAATTTCAATATCTTTTATTAATAGGATAATGAAATTTATATACATATGTAATTTGTGACTCTATCCATCTGAAAGCATGTTAAAGATACCCCCACTACCAAAGGGTCACTGAATAGTCATAAGTGCTGAGCATAGGCCAAAATTTGAAGCCCTAGCCAGCTTTCACTAGTATTCAGTGACATCACCAAATGAATGAAAGGTTCTTGATGGGAATGTTCAGCTATCACCAAACAACACTTTACCTTGAATTTAGATGATTGGTTAATTTAGCCCTAGTGCGTTTGATTAAGTCTACATAGCCTTAGTGTTTTTGGTTAAGTCTATATATAAATAGCCTTGGTGTATATGGTTATGTTTATAAAGCCCTAGTGTATTTGGTCAAGTCTATTGAGCCCTAGTGTATTGGGTTAAGTCTATAGAGCCCTAGTTTATTCGGTCAAGTCTATAGAGCCCTAGTGTATTTGGTCAAATCTATAGAGCCGTAGTGTATTTGGTTAAGTCTATAGAGCCCTAATGTATTTGGTTAAGTCTATAGAGCCCTAGTGTATTCGGTCAAGTCTATAGAGCCCTAGTGTGTT
Source organism: Pinna nobilis (assembly GCA_016161895.1). Taxonomy (NCBI): domain Eukaryota; kingdom Metazoa; phylum Mollusca; class Bivalvia; order Pterioida; family Pinnidae; genus Pinna; species Pinna nobilis. The sequence continues at coordinate 11,653 of JACSZP010036527.1, read as the reverse complement.
TGGTTAAGTCTATGTAGCCCTAGTGTATTTGGTTAAGTCTATAGAGCCCTAGTGTGTAAGGTTTAGTCTATAGAGCCCTAGTGTATTGGTCAAGTCTATAGAGCCCTAGTGTTTTTGGTCAAGTCTATAGTGTATTTGGTTAAGTCTATAGAGCCCTAGTGTGTAAGGTTTAGTCTATAGAGCCCTAGTGTATTTGGTCAAGTCTATAGAGCCCTAGTGTATTTGGTTAAGTGTATAGATCCCTAGTGTATTTGTTTAAGTCTATAGAGCCCTAGTGTATTTGTTTAAGTCTATAGAGCCCTAGTGTATTTGGTTAAGTAAATAGAGCCCTAGTGTATTTGGTTTAGTCTATAGAGCCCTAGTGTATTGGTCAAGTCTATAGAGCCCTAGTGTATTTGGTTAAGTCTATAGAGCCCTAGTGTATTTGGTTAAGTAAATAGAGTCCTAGTGTATTTGGTTAAGTCTATTCTGATATATATGGGGCTGAAAGGGTTAGTTCATGAAATGTATTTCAAATTCCAAAATTCAATAGGAATGAAATTAGTTAAGTAATATTTACCTATATGAGTTCAGAAGAAAATTTATTCTATCAATTTTAGGAAAACCTTGTATTGCAGGACAATATAAATTAATTTGTGTCTCGGTTTAATAGGAATATTAGTTTCATCAAGTTTGCAGAAATTACATTGTCTATCAGTTCATAAGAAATAACCATGGATTTCAGTTCAGTAGAAAATAATTCATTCCATCAAGTTTTGCCAAAATTATACTACATCTTGTTCAATAGATAATAATTTATTATACCCCATCCCAGGTTTCACAGCAATTTTCTGTTATATCCCTTTACATATATGTCTCCCAATCTTATCCTTTAGCATTATTTCACTGATCTCATTTTCTAAAACCATTACTTTTTATCCCCCCCAAAAAAGGAGTTTTTGGAAATACATCTGTATAAAATAATGATAAATATTAATAACTTACAGCCTGAAAAAGCTGGCCAATTTATATTCTTGACAATGATGAGTCCACTGTGCCATTAGAGTTTTCTGGACAGATTTATATATATACACATAACAGAATAACCCTGAAGCCTGACAACCAGTCACCATGGTACATATATGCAGGAATTATGTTATGACCAGCTTTCTGGCCACCAGAGTTTAAAGGATTCAGTAAGATGATCTTTATACAAAGTTTTCAGTGTATTTATGTATTTTATTGAGAGATATGTTACTTTATCAATATAACATGGTGTCAGAAGTATAGTCCATATATCTGTCAAGATGTTTTTGTATGTCCAGTTTTGTGAATATGGTGTGAGAAACACGTCCAAATACACTGCAGTTTTTAAATAGGGATGCTCTTGACTTTTGTATGTACATACAACTTATTATTTCACTTATGTTGCCATAGCAACAGTCAACCTTTCATTTCTTCACTGATGCACTTTAGTGCTCTATTAAAACTTACGTATTACACCACAGCCAGATAACTGGCAAAGCACATCTCGAGTGTTGTTGTTCTTGTGCCTCAGACTTACACAAGAAACAGTTTTTACTTGAAAAGTGTATAAGGAAGGCAACCTTTTGACCTTGGTTGACCTGCATTGTATTATCTCAGTCTCAGTTTGTCTGCTGTAGCATCCAAATCTTGGCCTAATATGCCATGATTTGGATTTGTTACAGCTGATACGCTTGTTGGAAACAAATCAGTATACGTCAAACTCCAGTTTATATATTTAATCAATCTTGGTTTTTAGCACAGATTCTACACAGTTGTGATATTATGCTACAGCTTCTATACACGTGACATAACACTGGTGATAGACTTTGACTACTACATGTGTATTACATTTGTTGTATATCTGACAAGAATACATGTTATCTCAGCATTTTGTTTTATATTGACATATTGTTCTTTTGTAGTATTTTAATGTTATTTACAGAATAAAATATTTTGTCGTATTTAATGTCTACCTTTTGTTACCTTTCCTTAACAATCAAGATGGCTACCTGTGATATTTATACAGTGGAACCTCGCTATTAAGACCACCCAAGTGACTGGGTACAATTGGTCTGATTAGTGAGGTGGTCTGATTAGTGAGGTTGAAATAGCCTAAAATAATGATAAACAGACTGAATTTTGGTGGTCTTAATAGTGAGGTGGTCTTCTTAGTGAGGTGGTCTTTAGGCGAGGTTCCACTGTATTTATATTTTATATTTATTCTGTTATTTGTTTGGTCTGAAAAGCATGACAAATGGTCATGTCAATTGGAACAATCAGAAATGGGATCTATTTCACACAATGCCAGACATGAAAGTTCAAGGTCATTGGAACAAAACTTATAGGATTATTTGGAAGATCTTATCACCTACCATTTATAATTTATTATCCATAGCTTAAAGGGTTGCAAAAATAGGTCAAAGGTCAAGGTCACAAATTAAAACGTTGGTATCAAAGAAAATACCTTGTTGAAAATAACAGCCAAGATTGAAAATTTGGGGAAAGACTAAAACCTGTAATTTTCACTGATTATATAACTCAACATGTATAAGAAAAATACTAGATTAATTCTATTTTGTATGAATCCATGTTCTTCTGCTACTACAAAGTTTGGACTTCCACAAAAATATGAACAAGATCTTCATTTTCATTATTTTCAATAGTGCAAAATGAAATACATGTAATATTCTGTACAAGTAAAATGCTGTAAAAAATACACAGTGTCAAATAAAAATTAGACAAGTTAACGCAAATTATTGCCATAATCAGTAAACATATATCCTGGTATATCTTGATTGTAAAGAATAACATTTGTTATATAACCATAATGTTTGCTATATATAGCTGAAGTAAGCCTAGTAAGATACGGGTATGCCATAAATTGAAAATAAACAAGAATTTATTGTTTATAATTTGTAAGACTCACAAAGAATTAATGCAATTCTCTGACTATCTGCTCTGTCCTTCCATATTAAGGCAGCAATCTCTTGATTTTCAGGAGGGGGTAGGTCGGATGAAAGTCTTTACAAAAATAATTTTCAGGCACATATTTCATGATAGACTGACACACAGATTGAGGGTAAACCAGTAACTGTTGCCCGCCTCCCTCACCCTTGGTTTCACCAGTAGGGGACTAAATATTCAGATTAAAATTAGAAAAAATGAACAAGAGATATTGTCAAAATGAACATATAAATAAATACTGATACAAGTATACCTTGCTTTTAAAGAATAACCTTTGTTAATAATAGTTGTATGTAGAAGTCCAGTAAAAATGTTCTCAAAATTGAAAATCATATAACATAAAAAAAGGACAATGAAACCTTGTTTTTGAGACCACCCAAGAGACTGGCAAAAACTGGTTGGATTAGGAAAGTGGTCTGCTTTCAACCTTTTACCCTTAGTATCAATCAAAATTTTCTGCTCTTTTTTTTTACTTCCTTTGACCAATAGGTTTTTCGTGGGTCAGTGGTTAGTGTGTTTGCCTTCTGATCACTCGGTCATGGGTTTGAATCTCACTAAACAGACACTTTTTAGCTAGTCAATTGGGTGGTCCTAAAAGAGAGGTTCCATTGTTCTGGATAGTCTGAACAGCTGAACACTATAAATACTTCTATCACAGTCTAACATTCAACAATGAAGTAAACATTGTTTCCTGACATAATGACCTTAATTAAGGACAGCTTGTATATCTGTATTTCATGACTTCCTTGTTAACAGGAAACTCAACATAAATACTTCACAAGACCTTCTGTAATTCTCTGTTTTGTGAAGTCTTACAGTCTTCTACTGTCCTTTCTTAATAAATCAGTGACAACTTAAACGACGGCGGTATCCTGCAGAAAGATGCTAACTGTTTCTTTTTAAAAGGTCAAACCTCACAGTTGACAATGTGAACTTAGAACCATAATGTCCAGCCCAGAACTGTTCATCCTTGCCCTTATGGTAATAGTTGATGTACCGCAAGCCTCTAGGGTAACCCGTAAATGTGTGTTTGACCTGTGGACGAGAAAAATCATAGATAAACAAGATAAGTATAAGATACATAGGGACCTCACTTACAATGAAGAACACTAAGATAGCAATGAATTATCTTCTACTACAGTCTAACCTGCCTTAGTGATCCACTGAATTAAAGGAAAACCTGTCTTATGTGACCTAATTGTATGGTTCCCAAAATGGCTTTTTCTTTTATAGATTACCTGGATTAAGAGACCACCTGTCATATGTGCCCCTTTTTGCTCCTTTCCATAGACCGTCTCCTAAAACAGGTTGGACTGTATACATGCATATATTCAAAGTGAAAGTTCCATAACTCTGAGAAATATTGATAATTCTTAAACAAAGACAAACTCATATGAGATCTAATTTAGAAAAAAGCAATATACCAATTTTTTTTAAGAATCTGGTTAAAAACATATACATGTACAGTGGAACTTGGCTATTAAGACCAACCAAGTGACTGACTAAAATTGGTCTGATTTATGAGGAGGTCTTACAAATGAGGTTGAAATAACCTTGAATAATGATAAACAGACTGAATTTTAATTGTCTTTAATGCCAGGTGGCTTCCTAAGTGAGGTGGTCTTCAGGCAAGGTTCCACTGTACATTATTTTTCTGTAATGAAGTGTGCAGACCAAAAACAATATGCTCCCTACTTTCAACAAACAATACATAAAGATCAATAATTACATGTACATGTTTTTCCGTATTCATGTAGCTTTTGAATTTGAGAATTCTAATTTTCATATTTCATTTTGATACTTTGTTCCTTGTTACCTTGAAGAACAATATTTCCATGGTTACAGGAAATATTTTCTCACCAAGGGTTCTACTATACATTGTACATATAGCACACCACACTGGTACTAAGAAGCTTTATTTCTCACCTATGAGTATGATAGCTAGGATGACCTAACTTGCACATATAATGCAATTACATGTGTACAGTGCAAATACACAATGCAGTTTAAGATACTGTCTTTGATCCTTTGATTTTCAAAAAGACTTTCATATGAATAGTTGAGTTCTAATTCATCCGGATAACCATTTACTGTTCGTAGTTAGATGTGTTACTAGCGATTGTTCCAATGTAAATACAGTGGAAACTGTCTATACCGGACAGTCTCCGGGAAAGACGTTTTGTCCGGTTTGGACAGGTGTCCGGTTTTCAGAAATATCAAAAGTTTAGGTTTGGAAGAGTAACCTCCCTTTCTAACAATGTTCTATGATTTTTTTCGATGAACTTAAGTTCGTTTTTTTTAAATTTATGGTAATAATATTTCTTTCTAATTTCATTTATAACATAAAATTTGATTTACCTGACATTCCTAAAAAAAGTGAAATTATTATATAGGTGTGAAAAATAGTTTATCAAGTGTCCACGTTTCTCAGGCAAAATTAGCATACAAATGCTATATTGTGGTCAAAAATCATGTCCGGTGTCCGGAATGAAGTGTCTGGTTTGAATGGAGTTTTAAGTAACTGAATGTACAATGTAATGGGGAAAATTATGTTCCACCAGACTTGTGCAATCTGGACAGGATTCTGGTTTGGACAGTGTCTGATTTAGACAGTTTCCACTGTACATGTATGAAGTCACAATGAGATTATAAATTTTGTCAGTCTTTGAAATTAAATTTCACATTAAACCAATTTTTTTTAAAAAAAATTTGTATGTAGTAGTTAGGTCTCCAGTGAGACATATATCATGCATTGGATCACCCTCCTTGTACTTTTTACAGGATAGATGAAATATTGCTAATGTAACATACCTACCAACCCTAATGATTCATGCGGTAGCCTATCGATTTCCTGTAGATCCCAACGCATACTGATTTTTAGGAAGACAAACTGCATTTGTAAAATGGTGAAAAAGAAATAAAATAGTTTGTTCATAGAGTTTTGCATTTGTTCCCACTTCCAAGATCAATTAGTACACGATGCTGTTTCTTCTACTCTAAAATGTATTGATATACTACACGTAACTATGGTCTGAAAATGCAGGATATTGCACACTTGACATCCTCATCAGGATGTGTGCACGCTAATCTAACGCTTTGCTCAAGAATGGGTTGGCAGGTATGATGTTAAGTATCCCAAACTGGAAAAGGTTATAAACTGGAACTTTTTCTTGTGTACCTCTTTTTGATTGGGATGCAAAAACAGTATTCCAGATGAATTCAAAACTTTACTATTGAGGTGAGCTTTAAAATCTATTATTAGTACTCTATGTTCAGATAATCCTTCAAATTTTTAATATTGAAATTTGACAAAGTTTCAAAACAAAAAATGAAAAAAATACCTGAAACCAATCTCTTCCTGCGGGTTTTTGATCTTCAAATTTAAATTCATCGAGTTGTTCTTTTTTTTCATCCAGAAGAGTCACACGCAGTTTGTAAATCATACGACAGTCAAACCTAGCTGCGTACCTATGGGGGAAAAAGGGTCAAAGGTTATAAGTCAAGGTCATAGAGCAAATGATTTTGGGACCAAAATAAGGTCTTGCACTAAGGAATGGAAATACCAAAATAATAGAGTCCTACATTAATAGCTCATAATTTAAAAGCAGTTTGAAATATTTTGGAATAAAGGTCAAAAGTAAAGGGTAACATCGCTTAAAGAGTCTAGGCACTCTAGAAGGTTTGTTACAATGAATGCACATATCAAGCTTTATCATCAAGGTTCTAACTTTTAATGTCTTTTCTTGAACAAGGCAATCAGTATACTGATGTATGCTCCCCAAGGCCAACTTTAATTGAAACAAACTTTAAATTTGGGAATTACCTTTACCTTTGACCTTGGGTCAAGTTCAGTGAATACCTGTTTGTCATGAGTAACATTTGTGTGAATTATGACCCAGGTCACTACTGTAGGGAAATATTGGCAAAATAAGATTTCAAATCCTAAGTGCAGAATTACCTTGACCTTTGACCATGAGACAAGGTGGGCTGTAAGTCAGGGTCATTGGAATTACATTTTGTAAGTATGACCTAAATACATGAAAAGTTGAGGAGATATGGCTCTGGATGGACAGAAGGACGAAGGGACAAAGCGGTGACTATATGATCTCCCGATTTATTTTCGGGGAGCATAAAATGTCAAAGGACAGAGTAGATACATACCATTCAGATATTTCTATATCTGGTCTTATGTCATCCAGAATTTTCACATGACAGCCCTCTGCTAACAAGTCTATAGTCTGTGCCTTTCCACTCCAGCCATATGATGTTGTCCAAATCTTAAGACCATCTGCCAAAATGTAAAGAAAATTATGATCACCTCATGATGGGGTCAAAATTAAGATACTTAATCAATATCATGTTGAAAAGTTGGTGTTTTTAAGTCTATGGGCTGGGATCTCTATAAAGCCCAATAATTATGGCCAGGGCTTGAAATTATCACTGGTCTGTCAGCAAAAAATTTATTTCATCTTGCCCTGCTGTCCAGTAGAAATGTGTAAAGAAAGATTATAAACATGCTGAAATAATGCAGGTTTTACTGTATAAAGAACGTAAATACAGTATGTCTAAACATGTACCAAAATAATATATCGCACAATGGTTTATGTTTTAGTTCTTTTACATCATAACTATCTAACCGACATAAGGTTTTATCTCCATGCTCCTTATCTTCAGGGTCTGTAAAAGTTTTAAAATGCAATTTGATTTGTGCGCTTCTGGCCATGTGGGCACTGAATAGCACACTTTTATTTTTCGGCCAAATAGCTTTGCATGCACATCTGGACCCAGTTGCACAATGCATTGTTAAATTGACTTGTAGTTAGCCATTAACTACAAGTTAAAATTATAGCTTCTAATTTGTAAACTATATGATTTAACGCTATTGCAGGGTTGTTACGTTGGTTAATTGTGAATCTTTTAATAAAAATTCTATTTTAGAGTTATCACAACCACAAATTTATAATCATCGATAAGTTCATATTTAAATTTAACTACGAGTTACACTATTGTGCAACTGGGGCCAGGTTTGCAACAGAAGGTTTCTGTCAATTTTTATTTAAAAAAAAAAGAATATTTTGAACTAAAATTAAAATTATTAGTATCCGGAACAGAGCGAGTCATGCAAAATAAAATGTCCATGAACAAAACTGTGATGACCTGTTTAGGTATACTTGGAAAGTATTGTAGTACAACTTTAAACAAATCACTAATGAATCAAAACTGCAATAAAAAGATACATGTACGTATGTTTTATCTTGATTCATTTTCTGTTCCACATTATTTGTAAAATGCATAAGCAAAGATGACAGTGGAAACCTTGATTTTATTTTTATTCTGTATGTCTTTCATCTTTAGAAAAATGGTGTCATGCTATCCCCATGCATGCACTGCACAGAATGAATGAATAAGATTATCATTCATCATAGAGAGAAGACAAATTTTCATGAGTCCTGCTTTGGATTTATCAAATAAATGAAAGTATGAAACATAAATGCATTCTTTTTTTTTCAGTGTATCCACATGCACATGTTAGATGGTCAAATATTGGAGCATGTGCATAAAGAGACCACCTGCTACATGTTACCTTTTTTTCATCTCCATTTAATATAGTCTATCAGGTCCACAGGATAATGGCAGATTTTTATCAAGCCAACTTAACGTGTTTAATAAGAGTGTCATCTATGCTTTAAGAGGTACATGTACAGGTATTATGGAATATTACCTGGTACAGAAGTGTAGTTCCCCAACGGGTGTGTGCCAACATATTTATCCTCAACTTTAAATCTGTCGCCGCCATCTTTATTTATTTCCCAGTGTTTAAATCCTTCTGTTGGCATAAACCAGACATCAGATGTAAACAACGATCAATAAAAAACAAACTTTGAATGCATAATGTAATTCATTACAATATAGGATCCTGTTTAACTGAATTATGATGAAGAGGTAAATTAGTAATTTAGTAAATTACAACTTCATAATTAATTTACCACACTAGTTGTTGTCAACTTCTTTTGACTTAATGACGCTTTCAACATTATATCAGTTACAAAGGTACTGTAAATCTTGGCAAGATCAAACCGTTTAGCCTTAAAAAATTTCACCTTTGCTAAGAATGATTGTTGCTGTTGGTTGTATTGTTATTGAATGTCCCACACAAGAATCTTTCACTAATATGGACGCATCACAGTACATCAGTGAAGGGCTATAATTTTGTATATGCTTGGTACTTATGGCCATTGAGCAGTGAGAGTTCTTTAACATGCCAACACCTACTGTGACAGGGGACCTCAGTTTTGACAATCTCATCCAAAGAACAGGAAAAGCTGACAGAGTCTGCAGTGCAAATCTAAGCCCTTGAACATCTCGATCAGAAGGTGAATACCCTAACCATGGCACCACAATAGCCCTCAGGCTCTTAATCTAATAAGGATGAACTTCATCCTATACCATAAGGATCTTAAATATGCCAGACTATGTGTTATTGATCTTTGACACTGGACTATCTCATCCAGTAAGCAGAACAACAAAGAGCATGCCACTGCCGAGACTCAAAATCTCAACATCTTGCAATCCCTTTGGGAATTCTATTGAGGGGTGTTTTCTTTGCTAGGTACTGTTTCAGTGTTGCACAGCCCAAAGACAACAGTTTAATGTCTGGAAAAAAAAACGCCCATCGACAGAATCCCTGATGGGATTGATACAAAAACTGAATATCATACATGTACCTGCCAACCTATGGCTATTATTGAGCAAAAGCAATCAGTTAGCATGTGACACAGTTGTTTATCCCACTAGGGGTGTCAGGGGGCATGTCCACCCAACACCCCCTTCCTAAGGAAAATTTTTGAAAAAAATGAAGTAAAATGGTGCAATCTCCTGCATTTTCAGGGCACAGAAACACTTGTAAAGTATATCAGTACATAACATAAGAAAACAAGGGTTGGCACAAGTTTGTGTAGAAACAGTAGCATGAAGTGATCTTAGAAATTCATGTAACAAACGTACATGCAAAACTCTATGAACAAACTCCTTTTTTTCACCAACATTTTACAATTGTGATTTGACATCTCCATTTTAAAAGTGAAAAATTCTTGATGGGGACCTTGTTAATTTCTACTGAAATGTAGAAATTAGGACTACATGTAATTTGTAATCCCTTTTGGGATTCTGTCAGGGGACGTTATGTTGCCGTTTACTGGTAGGACCAACAGAATCCCAAAAGGGATCAGTTACATCTGCAACAAAGAAGGTACTTTATTTTTTTATTTTTCTTGCTCCTTCTTGAAGAAGACAGTAAAATACCTCCTTCGTTGCAGCTGTAACTAAAATGGGATGAGAGTGGGAGTTGTGAGCAACAAAACAGTTACCAACCAAACAATCTTAATTACACTTCTGATATGTGACTTATCCCTTTGGGGTCTGGCGGGGACAACAGTAAACTACAGAATAAGAAAACGGCCCCTGGCAGAATCCTCAAAGGGAATAACCTGTGATATGATGTCAACTACAATCAAATTGAACTGTACCTTTAGCACATGGGTTCTTTATAAGATTTCTGGTGTACGGATTCTTAAAATAATAAGTTCTAAAATCTGTTGGAGGTTCTGGGAATATTGTGGGGTCATAAATCTGTATCCGTTCACATTTTAGTCTCCACAACAATTGCGAATACACCAAGTCTCTCCACTTTCTATTCACCAAACAACAACTCTTGACCAGATCAATCGCCGGCACATGTGAAAGAACTTCTAACTGCAACAAGTCTGGCAATTCTTCTAAAGGGAATGGGCAGGACATGTCGGACTCCTCTGATTTAGAGTCAGAATTTCCCATTTAACGTACAACCTATCTCTTCAAAGTGTGCATCACTCATCGAGATTGGGAAATAACCATAAGTAAAAGTAGGGTTAAGTAGATTCGAAATCCCGCTCCCACAAGAATTACTTTCGTTTTCATTTTCCAGTTCAAATGACTAAATAGGCTACGATATGTTTAATAATACATGACAATCAATTTCTGTTAATTGAATTCAAACGAAACACACTACACACCTAGTGTTTGATTTATATTTTAGTTCCATATATCAACAAACCCTTGCATATATGCCGCAATGTATTGGGATTAGCTTCAAAATCGGGTTCGGTGTAACACCAAGAACATGCAGACTTACATGGACTTGTGAACTGTGAAGTGGTAGCCTTCTTCAGTAAATTCTAGTGGTGTAGCAACCTTGAATATGAGTAAGGAATCCTTTTCAATCTTGAACGAGAAACTCAAAAACGAGGATGCCAATGTGTCTGCAGGTAAAGTTTAATGAATAACTAGAATAGATCTATATCATTGTACCAACAAATCGGGATGTAGGGGGACATACTATTGGGGTGTGACGAATTACCGGAACGGACCAAAACTAACCGGAACGGACCGAATCGGGATAAAATTTGATATTTTTAAAGCAATATTAAGTCTTGAGATATGAAATTTCATGAGTATTAGTTTTATCATTGGTAGTGTTTCCGACGATATATTTCATAAATATGAATTACCAAAACGGAGTTCAGTCACGTAGTTTTTACACACATGGTCAATGAAAAGTACAAGGCTGAACGCCATTCCGGTAAATCAGATTAGCGAAATACGTCGTCGGAAACACAAGTAATGATGACAAATGATCTTCAAAATA
>JACSZP010036506.1:0-15012 GCA_016161895.1 Pinna nobilis | reverse complement strand
ATAATACTTACAATTTTCTAAAAAAGAAACAATATACGATAGGATAGATTTCAGATTCTTTGACTATTTTGCTGTACAGTAAAACCTGTCATAATTGATGGATTTCCTTATATCATATATTTCCAAATTAGAACTGTCCTAATGGGACTTATACACCCCATGACCTTGACCTTTGGACCTCAAAATCAAGAGGGATCCTCCTGGAGTCATGGGCAACTCATGTGTGAAGTATCAACATTGTAGACCCACAGGTACTTGAGTTATTTTGCGGAAATAAATGGACAGACAGATGAATGGACGGAGGGATGGACAGACAGGCAGAAAGACATGGTGAATCCAGTATACCCCCTTACAACTTTGTTGACGGGGGTACAAATAGCAATATAGTGTGGATAGGTACAAATGTATTGTTTAAGATACATGTAGGTGGTTACTCAAAAGACATCTTTCTGAGATAATTATCAAATTAACAGCTCCTAAGAAATGGTAACTCAAGGTTGCATGGTCTTACAGTACATAAATGTGTCCACAATCACTATAAAAGATAGCCAATGAAATGGACATTTAACTCAATTTCTGCATAACTGAAGTCATTATTTGTTGAAAAAATACTTGTACATTTCAAAGTAGCCCTCTTCTGAAAAAGTGTTTGAACTTTGTTCAACAAAAGGGCTTTGTTGAATGACATCAGATACGCACATCAGCCTGTAGCTGTTACGACATTCAATGCACCTCTGTTAATGTCTTTACCATTTTGCCAATTGAAATAGAGTAAATCTTAGTGGAGTGCTACAGGACAGGGGAGATAGCAAAACATTAAGGGAAGAGGGAGTATGAATGTGCATTGTAATACACACTCTTTTTTCTGCATTCCAGTTGTTTTATTGAAACTACAATATATATAAAAATAATAATATATATACATAGAGGTGTAGCTTACCATTGTAAAAGTCAGCATGTACAGATTTTTCATTGGCAGCTAAGTCCATCAGTAGAGCACTGGACCCGCCAGCCTAAAAATAGAGAAAGAAAGTTTGTGTTTAAGACTTTTCTGTATCTAAAAATAATCTCAGACAATAAGAATTTAGTCAAATTCAACCATTTATTGACATGTATTTATCAGCATGTTCAACAATGGTTACCAGTATCTCAGGTTCATCCTAACTGCACTTTCAAATCCTAAACTCCCCCAAAAGCGCTTGCAGACACAAAAACCATTTAAACAAGTTTATAATTACTACATACATGTAAAAGGCATAATCTGGATAGTTGAGTGATGGTGCATGGATGTATACGTATTTGGTTTTTTCCTCTGGCTACTGTCTAAATCACCAAAATGATGTTCACAGCCAAAATTGGTCAGATGAGAAAATTTAACAGTTATTTTTGCAACATCTGAGTTTTTCTTTCCAAAAAAAACTTCCAACCTGGCAGGAAATCAACTAGCTGTTTCTGGACAGTTTTGGTCATGGCTGATGTGATGACACCAAGGGTATGTAGTAAAAGTTCCTAGTTGGCTTCAGTTGACTCGAATAAGTTAATTGTGATGGTTTCCTGAGTGTAGAAAGCTGCAAAAGTCATGGAAATCATTCGGTACCCAGTGTTCACTGCTATAAAGCATAATGTCAGGATTTGTTTTACACTTTTGTAGGTAATCCAACATCTTGTTGATATGGGGGTAAAACTTCAAAGTTTGTAACTTTTCTAGATTTTATCATATTCCAGTATGGTCAACTTACTTTGATATTTACCATTCCAGAAGTTTTCAGCATTGTCATAATCACAGTATTCTGTAAATCTACCTGTACTGTCATTACTTTTATTTCAAGTCTGCCAATTCAATAAAATGTGTTCCTTAGTTCTGCTTTGTATGTCACAGCTCTCTCGCACATGACAACATTGAATCTTACAATGAAAAGACAGTGTGCAAACTCTGCTACGCTGAAGTGAGTTTCATCTTAGATCCTTTATTCAATTCCTAGAATCTTTGAAAGAATCGTGATACAAATTGTATCAGGAGTCCTGTATCGCAATATGTATCGTATCGTGAGGACACTGTATTGTTTCACCCCTAGAATCCAAGACTACCAACATCACCACTTTCAAGGGTTACTGAAATATCCAGTATTTGTTGCTTGCAGCGTTCGGAACCATCACAACACAATGCCATGTTGTCAGTCTCCTCTAGGTGTGTAGAAATCAATATCTTGGCTAGAAAGTGTCCTTCACCTACAGTTGTTTGAACAGTACTGCTGTTAGGCAAGTCACACTGATCAAGTTCATGAGAAAACATGAGCCTACAAACAGCTTGAATTACTGGAGATACTTTCTCTGTGGCAACTTTTCGTTCAGACAATTGTATCACACACAAACAAATCTGATCACTGCATGTGCCATCTGGTCCTTTTGATTTGTAGCTGTTTGTCATTTACATGTAAGACTAGATCCTGTAGATAAATTTGTAGTACACTGATGTCTGTAGATCAGATATCTCTTCATTTTTTTCTTCAATGCTACAGTCAGATTCTTCAGTTTTTAATTACTTACACTCTCACATTGTAGATTCTCAGTAACCATGCGGCTGCTCTACCAACTAAGCAACCTATGCCAACTTCCCCTTGCTATTGTAACCATGGTAGTATTGGTATACTCCATGGAAACTTCTTGAAAAAAAAGGACTCAAACAAAGGAAATGGAAAGTATGGATAAAACAGGTCATAGTCATACGGCAGTTTGCAATTCAGTCATAATTTTTTCAAGTTTGTTCAAAGTTCAAAATTCTGAAATCAGAACTTTATTTGCAAACGTGATAATTAACTTCTGTTTCAAATCAAAGCACTGTAAAAATGAAAAACTTGCAGTGCTTTAATGTAACTTTTGAATCACATAACCCTAGTCCCTACTAATAAAGCAGGCAGGTAGGCTAGGTCTAGGCTAAATCAGTAAATAATTTAATAACAGTGGAATATTCTACATGTATATGCAAATAGACCATGAAACACATCATTTGTAGCTTCTAGGCTTCCTACCAGAATCTGTTCACCCCTAGTTTTTTTTTTTCATGCCTGGGATGTTTCGCCCTGGCTTGTTCATACCATAGTAAAGTATTGATATAAACTAAAGTGTGCGTGCAAAAGTAAACTTAAATAAATATGTGTTTACATGTACATGTATTTTTTTTTCTTGCAAATGAGTAATTTATTGAAATGTATGATTGGAATTATGAAAAAATTTAAATACTCATTTCATGAGTTTTATAGCTAAATCAAACAAAAGACTTTCTCTATTTATTTTTGTACATCGATTTTGATGTGTAACTAGCACATTTTTATAATAGGGCCTACCAAATATGTTATAGAGTAAAAACTAAAATACATGTCACGTTTCAGTAAGTCTTACCAAATACATGTATGTTATAGAGTAAGAAACATGTAGTTTTAGTAAGTTACTAAATAATAAACAATAGGTTCAGACACTGACACAATTTGAAGGGTTCAGTGTTGATATATAATGTGCATGCAGTTGCTTAGCTAACTAGTAATTACTGTAAAGCGGAGTAAAATTGGTGAGATTGTTGGCCTAGATTCTTTTACCATGACACAGCCGTTGGTCATGATGGAAATAATGTTGATACCATACTTCATAATGGCTTTAGTTTTATACGCTTTGGATAGATCTATTGTAAGACACTTATAAAAAATGAAAATGAATAAATATCCTATGCTCCAAATGCTTGCGGACAGTAATTTCAACTAAGCCTACATTGTATATATACTTTCTCTTTATCTTCCAAAAATCTCAACCAATGGTAATCATACGGGTAAGATGGCAAATAGTAATGGATACGTATTATTTATCGATGAATCATTGCGATATGAAAATGTATTTCCGCCAATTGGGGACTAAGTGATTAACTGACAATTCTCAAAACTTCAACTTATGATTTGACATAATTTTTAGGGGCCTCCATGGCCGAGTGGTTAGTGTGTTCAACCTTGAATCGAAGGGTCCAGGGTTTGAATCCGCACAGCGCCACTCCGCAGTTGGCCGTCCTTGTCTTTCAGATAAAACAGTAAAAACCGTGGTCCCATGTCACAGTACATTTAGGTGTTGGCATTTTAAAGAATCCTCCCTGCTCTACGGCCAGCAGTGCTGAGCATAGGCAAAACTTGTTGCCCTTCACCGGCACACCGCAATGTCTCCATATGAGTGAAATATTCTTGAGTGGGACGTTAAACTGATATTGTCATTATTAATATTGATAAACAAAAATACAACATCTGAACATGCCGTCATGTGTTTTAATACGTCTCTGTTAGGACTAACAACGGATCTAAAATCTCGTAAGTTAGATCGTCATGTGACAAAACACTTCAATACACTGAAGAAGCTGTTTCTCTAAAGTAAATTCACCTCTTCAATGTCCATATAAGGACCAGCTCCTTCTGGAAACATCTCATCTGCAACAATTGCTGGCTTCATGTTTATCAAAAAATGAAAGTAGGCCTAAAGTACATTAATAAAGCGGATTTCCTAAAATACACTCAAAACGAAAAAAAATATCATGAAATTTCAAATGTCAAAACAGAACTCTAAATTGGTAGAAATAATTGCTGATATATTATGAAAGGACTCAAAATGTCAAAATGTTCAATATAATTTGCTCAGAATAAGAAGAAAACATAAATATCATGTCTTTCGTTTTGTTGATGTTTTGGGAATTCTTCAAATTCACGTGACCTCATCATATGATCACAACTCGAGGAAGGTGGTAAGTGTTGCCGATGTGTTGTGTAAATCATTAAAAACAAATGTATTTTTGATTATCAGTAATAGCAAAAGGTTTCGGGTTACATTTCATCAGTTAATGAATTTATATTTATTGCAGTTATTATCCTGAGTGACTTGAAACGTGACAACTTGATCTCGGATTAGCGGTGTACATTAGACCTTCTACGAATTCGGAACGAAAATGAGGACCGTTTTGATTGCTTGTGCTGTGTGGACGGCTTGTGTATTCGGTATGGGTAATAAGTAATGGATGATATGTATCAATACGGAAAGAAAGTGTTGGTTTAAATGTAGGCCAATAAGAAGCATTTTTTGTTTATCAAACAGCAAATGGTGCATTTTCGCTATTTCAGGCGGGAAGCTCCCTTGTGTAGTTGTGAGGGATAAGGGATTTTATCGTTGTTAACAAGTCTGTTCTCCCTGTCTAGTATCTACATGATCACTCCAGATCTTTTCATCCTGGATGCTTTTCTTGTTATATACAATGACAATAGTTAACAATGGCACTAGGCTCAACAATTACCATACCTTCATATTCTTTTCCTGAAAAAAAATAGGAAACAATTTTGCAGTTTTGGATGAAAGAAATGATTAAATGATTTTTAAGAATTCATTAATATAGTATATATATATCACATTCGAAAATGAAAATTTTGCTCATGTAGGGTGATAACTAAATTGTATCTCAGATCATGACTGGCTGCCACTGTCAGTTTCTTTGCGATATGGTTTCCACCTCTTTCTAATCATGATGTAATCAGCAGAAATATTGTGTTAGGTACATTTTCAGATTGAAATCAGGCCCCCCTTATGGATGTAAATGTTCTTGAGCTTTTGCTTGCATACTTAAAACCAAGAACTGATTCTATTTGTCTTTGTAAACATTTGAAAATTTATATCAAGGAATCTTAATTTCTCTGATTTAATTTACTAGAATTAATTCCACCAATGAGACAGACTCAGCTTGGTTAAGAAAAGAGTGAAAAGAGGTCAACAAAATCTAAGAAATTTACAATTTTTTTTTCTAAATAACACAGTTATTTTACCTCAGATTTTTATAGTCATTTCTTAGGTCACATGATACAAACAGCACAAGAGTATCTTTAATTTTCTTCACAGAAAGTGCTTAAATGAATTGTAATTCCCAGCCTTCCTAAGAGGAAAAAGGTATTCTGATTTGTAGCTTTCTAAGAGTAAAAATAAATATCATAGACTGTGATCATAAGTTCATTAAGTCAATTGAAAGTTGTATACATGTAAAGTGGCTGTCAACGTTTAAAGCAGGAAGGATTATTATTAAGTTTCATTCAGGTATTTGAAAAACAATTTGGTTTAAAGAAAAGACTTGTGGACATTTAGGGGTATCTGTCATGAGCTTGCTGTCTGATGCACCTGTATTATACACTACAGATTTTTCCTTTAGATAAGCTGGATGCCGAAGCCAAAATTTTCCATTTGATCCATTCATGTAGTATGTTCATGGCACAAATAAAAGGACAACATATGAAAATAAGTTAATAACCCTTAGCTGAATTGTAAAAGTATAAGTGGTCCACTAAGATAGTTAATGTACTGTATATGCAGGTGCACTATGAAATTAAAATAAAAGGGTAGGGGAAAATTACAGACCTTGAATCTTCATGTATCTATGTGTGATACATCATAAAACAAAGCTTTTGCGTGCACAGACTACAGTATACATGTACTTTGTTTCATGATTTTGCCATCTACCCAGTATGACTTGCAATGATAAAATCACAGTACAGTGACCCAGACCATCCCATAAACTAAAGGTCAATGATACATGTTGATATCATGTCCTGTAATGTTATAGTAAACATGGAATATCATTACCCATGTATTCCAGGGAAGGAAACTACTAATAAGCCAGGGATTGTGACAATTCAGCTCCTGAGAAGCATTGTACCACTGATTAATTGTTCTGTACTTATCCTGGTACATGTAGCTTGTTTTAGTGATGTAGGCGTACAATAGGCTACACAATTCTCTAAATTTATTGATTTTATACGCATACTAATGAAACATACATGTATCATATTTGTTCTTCATATTTGAATTTTAGGCCATACCCCATGCTGTAGGGGAGGGGGCATCAACTTTTCACAATTGCTTCTTCATTTTCTGAAGGAAACAGTTATCAACAAAACTTTAAACTTTTGAAAAATGGGTGATACTCTAGTACCTTCATTTTTCACACCCATATGTCTCCAGACATTATCCCTGTTGTTTGATATAGTTTTTTACCTTTTGCACTTGACCTTAATGTTTCACCTACTTTTCAAAATATATTTTGCTGTCACAGGCGACATTCATGTTTCATGAACATTTTTATATCTGTCAGTAAATGAGTAATGAATGATTCATTAAGGACCTGGTTTATATGTACATATAGATGTTAATGGCAACTAGAGGTCAGTAAAGATTAGTTAGGGGTCTGTACAAATTCATTAAGCATTTAAGGATTGCTAAAAGTTATGACCAGTAAAATACTTGACATCAATTTTATAACAGGGATAATACCTGTATGTGGCGAGTAGATACTGGATATATATACATGTATAACCAGGGAAATTTTAGATTCTAATGATAACTTAACCTTGCCCTGTTCAACTAGTGTTTTCAATGTTAACATTCTCGTGAGATGTTGTACTGTAAAAATCTTTACATACTACTGATATGCACCTCATTATGACAATATGCATCTATTATTATGAATAATGATTATACATACAAATATATTTTAAAACACATTTTCATTTTACATGTTACAATGTTATTTCTTTGTGTTTATTTAGTGATTGAGATTATTTTTAATTTGAAGTTTAAAGGCACTACATAATGTCATGCCAGCTTTTGCCTATGATCATAGACTTACCTTTAGGCTAGAGCTAGATATATGTATATATCAATCCTTTGCAGTATTTAAGTGATCTGTTGCTTGATACCAGTTCCAGATATAGACTAATAGAGCTACGACATGCTTAAGTTGTACATTGTATGTGCATTGAATGATTTGCCCAGCTTTTTCATTAAACCACCTTTTCCTGTACAATCGATAAGTGGGACAAGACATTTGAAGATGAGTGCCCATCCAAAGTCACCAGTATACAATTACATGTACACCAGTAATACATTGGTCATAGGACAAAACCCTATAGATCCCATTCCTGGAAAATATAATGTTATGTCTTGAGCAACCACTGTCTTATGAGACCACTTACATGTACATAAGAACACATCTTTTTATGAAGTTATATGAATAAAACCTGTCATGAGAGACCACCTGTTCTGAGAAACCACATTTACGTGGCTGAAGAAACAGCCTCTCAAGATAGCTTCCCCTGTCAATAAAGTTTACAAATACATGTTGTTTGCAGTAATTTATGCATTCCAAAGGGGAAAGAGACTTTTTACTGACACTCGAAACAACATTGATGTATATCCCTGACATTACTGTCAATGAGTACCTAGAATTATTTATTAATGATGACACACTCATGTGTTAAAAATAACCAAGAGAAGGATTACCCTTCTTGAATATTCATGTAACATACTGCTTATTATGCAAGCATGGTCTTATGTGATTCATGAGTACATTGCATAACTTAAACACGGAGTTAAGTAATCTTCCAGAATCATATCCCCACATTTCATCACAACCCTCTAAAATTTTTCCTTTTGTTTTGTTATTTACGTTTTATCCATTTGAAAATTGAATTATGATTTGATTCCACCACACTATTTCAATTCACCATTATGCTACATGTATCTACATTACCCTGACTCTATTTTTCTTTACCATATACATATCTAGCAATTGTTGAACAAAATATATTACATATTTTGATGATAAAAAAGTATTTATTTCCCAAACTCTGGTTGCTACACTGAGGTCTTGTCTAACCTGTCTTAGCCATCCACTGAATTAAAGGATAACCTGTCTTATGTGACGTAATTGCTTGGTTCCCAAAATGGCTTTTCCTGTCTAAATCACCCGAGTTAGGAGAACAAATAGCTATGTTTTTTTTAAGCAAGGTTGTCTTCAATATGTGTCAGATTGTTGTGGGTCAAATGTCACTGTTTTTGTTAACAAAGCAATTGTGATAAAAAGAAAAGAGACATGATCTCAACACAGTCATGAGGCCAAGGTCATTTCTGAAATTATTTATAATTATACAGATGATACAAATGATCCTTGAAATATTCAGATCATTAACATGCACTTGTTTATTTAAGCATGATTCAGTGAAGGGCCTTTGTATAGATGCATCTAGTAAAAAGATTTTATTTTGTGTGTCTTGCAGTTTACCGGTACTTTTTTGTACTAGTCAAAGGTATTTTTATAGGTTTTCATCAGTCAGTGCTTTACTCAGTTCATCTTATTCAGTTATGAACTCATTTTCATATCAAGTGAGTAAATCTGTTGTATAAGCCTGTAATAACGTACTCCAGATAATACATAGGAATTATGAAACCAGAAACATTTAGTGAGGGATGTCTTTGCTGTTCATGCAGTTACCTAAAACCCCAAATTAACTTTTGGTGTACATGTAGCATATCGATGGATCTACCTGTACACAAGTTCATGTAATTAATGGAGGTAGATTGTTGTTTACCCTATGTTCCTATACAGTGTATTGGTACATAATATATACCATATATACTTACTAACTTACTTATACAATTTTACATGGTCTCCACCAGATTGCATTTGCAACCAGATTATCTCTCCTGCCAATATAACAGGCCACCACCATATGAATGATAGATATTGGGGTGTAGTAAGGAAGCATCAGTAATGTCAATGAAGTTATAGGCTTAAAGTTATGACCTATGCTGAAACTGAGGATTGTTAGATAGTGAGGGTTACAAGTAAGTACCAAATGATTTTACTCTGTGTAAGTGCAACCTTGATTTCATGTAATACCACATGACGAGAAACTGCATTACAGAGCCGCTATTGCTCAGTGTTTAGGATGATCATCTTTTGATCATAAAATTGTGGGTTTGAATCCACACCATGCTGCAGTTGACTTTCCCTGTCATTCAGATGAGACAGTACAAACAAACAGTACACAGTAGGTGTCAGCACATTAAAGAACCCTTCCTGCTCTACGTACTATAGTGTAAAGCAAAGGTAAAATTTGTCACGGTTCACCAGCCTTGGTGACGTCTTCATGTAAGTGAAAGTTTCTTGAGTGGAATGTTAAACAACAGTACAATCAGCCAATCGAGACAGTGAACTGCTGACCTTGAAATTTGACCTTACGATAGTTGTTTGGTTATTTCTTTTTTTGAAAAAGAAATAATGTATCAAAGTGGTCATTAAATAATTTCTTATCTATTGTTTAAAATGAAGTGAAATTAATCTGTGTACCTACATGTATACATATGTTCCTTATTTCTACGGAACCAGAAGTAATTGCATGTATACACCTATGATACAGGTAAATAGTAAGAAAATTAAGGTAGTCCAGACCTTGACCTTTACTGATATGGTGTCTATATATACTGTACACAGCCAGTAGCCATGATATTGTAATAACATGATAACCCCAGAGGTCTGTGTAGGCACTCGATTAAAGCATCATCATTTGGCAGTCAAACACATCTTATCAGGAGGATTTTGATCAATTTGTGGTCAATTTGATTATTGCGCTGCTGTTTAGAGTGTCAAAATGATGTGGGTAAGGGCCATTTCCTGAATATTAAAGTCTAGAGGACAAAAAAAATTGCCAAATATCATCCAAAATTGTCTATTGCTTCTCTAAGTACATTGTATGTGGCTGATAACGGGGGCCTATCTATACCATAGTATGTTATGACTTGCCCACCTTCCCCAACAATAAGAAAATCACTTTTTCTCTTACATGTAATTACTATAATATGTGAGCAACATCTGATGGGATGGTGGGGTGTCTGATTCTTGGTAATGACAAATCCATTACAGAAAGGTGGTCTTTATACAAGTATATCCAGTAGCTTTCAGCTCTGTTACTATGGAGATATTCAATGTTTATTGGGTGCCCTTTAGTAATTGCTATGTCCAAAACATATTAGTCAATAGTGTCTGGTTCATAATTGAAAGAAAGAGGCACTTTAGCATTGGTTGGTTGTATTGTTCTTTCACTTATATGTATATGGAGATGTCACCGTTTACCGTTGAAAGGCAAGAAATTTGGTCTGTGCTTGGCACCTAAGACCGTTGAACAAGGAGGGTTCATTGACGAGCCGTCAACTACTGTGACATGGGACCTTGTTTTCTACTGTCTCATCTGAATGAAAGGGACAGTCAGCCAACAAATGAAGTTTAATTTTGAACTTTGTTAATTGTACATTACATGTACATGCTTTATTCATCATTGACTTAAATGTAAAAAGAAAGCATTTTCCCCAAGTAGCATTTAATATAAGCGAGGTGCAGTATTGTATTGTTCATGTACTCAACCCCTGTATGTATTACTGAGGAAAACATCAGTTTGCATATTCAGCGTAATCTTACATCAGATGGCTGCCAGTACTGTGCTGATGTCTCTCACTGTTTGTTATGTAAACACACTGAAATTTATGATAATGTTACATAAACCAATGTCACCTAATCGTTGTTATCAAACACTAATGTATTACATTTACATGTGGAATGATGTCGCACTTATTGGTGAATGAAATTTATTAGCCCACTCTAAAGTTCAGATACCAAATCATTTACAGCGTCTTTCAAGTCCCGTACCTATTTACAGGAGAGAAGGACCTGCAATGCATTTCTTCCATGATTGAAAGATTTTCTGTGCCCCAGTACAATGTACATGTAATTGGAGATGTGGGATCATAAAGTGTTTTGCCTTCTGGTCTTTTTTCTATTGTCCAGAAAAGCTTAAACCCTGGGCACTACTTTTCAATGTTAAGTGATAACAAGAACTTTCATGTGTGTATCAATTGTAACAAGATCTTTCTTTTGATACTACTTTACGTTTCATCTACTGACCTTGACCATGGAGTTTGACCTACTTTTATAGAAACCTTAACCTATATATCATTTTGCTGTTGAACCTGGGCTTTGTGCTTCACCGACACATTTTATTCTTCATATGTCTTGGTTGGTTGGTAGTATTATCAACCATTGGACTCAGTCAGGTCAGGACACCTCGTGGACCAGGCCTTGGGTCATTATTTCACTATGTTGACCTCACTAAGAGTGATTGACCTCACTAAGAGTGATCAATTGTTAATTAATTTCCCACTCTGAGAGAATTTCACTTACATGAAGGGTTACAAATTGTTCCTATGCTAGGCACTTGCAGTCGTAGAGCAGGGAGGCTTCTTTAACATGTGGACACCTACTGTGACATGGGTTCCTAATAAAAAAAAAAAGTAATATCTCATCCAACAGACTGGGACCGCCAACCGCAGCATGGCTTAGAATCAAACCCTACACCTCACAATCAGAAGACAAACCTGCTATCTACTAGGGCATATATGTCTGTGAGCCTACCCTCAATGATCAAAATAAAAATATGATATCCCAGATATTCAGACAATTTTTTTTTTTTGTCATAATGTGACCTTTCTTATATTTTGTACCTCACCAGTATTTACTTTAGGTGTTATTTTTAAATTCCTTCAGTTAATACCTATATTTCAATCCCTCTCATGCAATAGATTCTGCAAAGATTTTTGAACTCTTCCATATGTTGATGCATTTCAGTCAGATATTCCTGAGCGGTGGCGGTGTCTGAAATAAGAGCCTAATCAAGTGATTTGAAAGTTATTGTTGACCATGGTGTTTAGTGTTGTAGGAATGTTTACAGGGGTTCTTTTTTGCTAAATTTTTAGCAAATATTGGGCTATATTCCAAATGGCAAATCATATCTTTTTTTTTCGAATTTTCAGCCCAAAATTCCCAATCAGTGCAATGAAAATAAAATTCAGAAACTGAGACAGTATGTTGCCAAAAACCAATTTTTTAGATTGCTGTTAGGTCAGTATTGTAGTTTGTCTCTTAAACAAATAAAATAAGTGGTAAACAACAATTTTTTTTATACAGTAGAGTTGGTCTACATATTTAACGAATAAACGTACAGCGAATTCAGGGCTTTAACGAACAGAAAAGAAATCGCCCAAAACTACTGTTAACCATTAGTAAATGATGGCTGCAATGCATAAAACAAAGTATGCCTATAATGAAGTCAAAGGTCAATCCCCTTTGACTTCGTTATAGACCAGCTCCATTGTATTTACAAGTGGTACAGATTTCACTGTAGCAAACATACTTATTTTCTGTCAAATTACCACAATTTTACCAATTCAAGTGCCAGCTTCCATGTTCCCAAATTGATGAGAAAAAGCCCTTGGTTGAGTATTAGGTGTTATTGTCTTCTGGTACATAAAGCTACTGTACATGTAGACTTAAGTTTTTGATTCCCCGAAACTAAGTTTTGGAGGCATATAGTTTTTAGCTCACCTGAACCGAAGGTTCAAGTAAGCTTTTCTGATCACATTTTGTCTGTTGTCCGTCTGTAAACATTTGACATTCTCGACTTCTTCTTAAGAACCACTGGGTCAATTTCAACTTAACTTGGCACAATGCACCTTTGGGTGAAGGGAATTCAAGTTTCTTCAAATGAAGGCACTTATTAAAGAGGAGATAATTGAGAAACATCAAAAAATGGATGGGTGTCTTAAAAAATCTTCTCAAGAACCACCTGACCAAAAATCAATAAACTTATGTGGAAGCATCCTGATAGAGTGTAGGTTCAGGTTTGTTCAATTGGTGGCTGCCGGGTCAAGATGGGGACACAATAGCGGCCCAAAGTTTAACATAGGTTTATACAGGAAAATATCTTTAAAAATTTTCTTCTCAAGAACAGTTGGTTTGAAATTTATCAAATTGATATGGGAACATCATTATAGTGTAGATTCAAGGTTATTCAAATGGTAGCTGCAGGGGTCAAGACGGGGCCACAAAAGGGGCCTAAATTTGAACATAGGTTTATATAGGAAAATCAAGAACAGTTAATGTACAATTTATCAAATTAATATTGAAGCATTATTATTTAGTGTAGATTCAAGTTTGTACAAATGCTGGCCTTTGGGATCAAGGTGGGGCCACAATAGGGGTCCAAAATTTAAAAGATGAGAAGTTCATCTTGTCCATACCTTTCAATAATGACACATTGTAAATCCAAAATTTCTACATCTCAGAAATGTTCAGGTGAGCAATGTGGCCAAATGACCTCTTGTTGTTGTCTGTTTGTCTGAACATAAAAAACTTAAAAACACTGGCTGTAACTCCTGAATGGTAACTTAAGTGATGGGCTTTCATATTTCATGCGTATTCCTTGTGACAAGTGTTGATACCAATATTCTTGACCTTGTGACCTACTTTTTGTTTTAATTTGTAAGTGACATGGCCTACTTATTTCACATGTGTATTCTTCGTGACAAGACTTTGGCTATAGTTTTCTTAATACATGTAGCTGCTATCTTGGGGCATTAGTGTTTCACAAACACATCTTGTTCTCCTTGAGTGTATTTACTTTTTCCCTAGGCTATGTCGTATGCCCATGATTCTCTTTATAGATTTTGTGTCCGCTTTGACAATCACTTGCAGCCCTACCACAACCTTTTCCCACTAAGCGCCAGTGATCAATAAGACGGTGATCTACAATGTAGCATCTCGCAGATCTTCACCTGAAGGCTTACAGCAAGGTACAGAGCACTTGCCATCCCTAGGCACTACATCACCAGGCATTTCCCTTCTTATTTGCGCTCTTCTAAAAATTATTAATTTCAACATCAGGTGGATTGAATGCAGTTGACTTGAGGTATCCAGATGGTAATCCATGTATAGAAGTCGTGATGGATGCTGAGTTTACAATTACCGGTACTAATGGAAACGGTACTAATGGAAACGAGGAGAAGAAATTCACACTTGATGGTGCCAATGTAACCAGTGGTGACTGTATCAATACTCTACACTCATTGATAGCCACTCTTCCAGACAAAAATTCTGTAACATTTTCATTCTCACAAACCAGTACTTCAGATGTGACTATGGATTTGATGTTAACATATGACCCTTCCTCTTTTTTCAATGGCAGTGAGCCTGGTATGTGGATTTCTGTTCAATTTTTCATTCTTTTTGGTATCAATGATAATCATTGGTATGAATTTAAATATAGATTAGATTTCCTAACAGAG
>JACSZP010036505.1:0-10698 GCA_016161895.1 Pinna nobilis | reverse complement strand
GCACCAAGGGCGCGGCGCCCTTCCAATTTTGGCTAGCGGGAGGTCTGTCCAATATGACTGCTGAGTATGCAAGCACAGGAACATCTCAAAATGAGTTAAAGTTGCTTTAGTTATATATTTGTATTTGGTCGTGAATACGATACTAATATTTCACAATAAGACCCAATATAGATATTCTAGTTACTACACTAATATCAAGAAAAATCAACCAAAAATAGTTGATATTTCTCTTGAAACTTTGTTGAGCAAGTAGATACATGTATACCCATGCTCTTACACTCTGCGGCCATGTTAGATCTAGCAATTATGAGCACCGACGTTTGACCACTGATAAACTAAGCAAGCAATTTGTGATTCTACTAGTTCCCACCATTTATTAGTACATCACATGATAACTTCTTAATTTATCATTGGATAACGACGTGAATACTATATAGTGTAGAAATCAATTGGTATTATTGCAATATCCTATGGCTAAAGTTTCAAGACAATATAAAACCATTATTTATTTTTCTTGGAAAAACACACACATGATGTGATGTACTAGATCTATTATGGACCTCTCCCTCGCGAACAGTTCTCTTATAGTGTTGTCTGGTGAGAAACAGTACCCTCCCCTTACAGCTCGGGTACTATACCTCAGCAGACAACACTACAGGAGGACAGTTCCCTTGGGAGAGGTCCATAATAGATAAATGGTATGACCCCCGGATGTCCAGTTGGCTAGTCTGTTGGTTGATTTTATAGTTGTTTAATGCCCCACTCAAAGAGTCTTTCACTTAAATAGAGACACAATGTCGGTGAAGGGCGACAAATTTTGCAAATGCTCAGCACTTGTGGCTATAAAATTGGGAGGATTCTTTGACATGCCGATAACTACTGTGATATGAGAATTCAGTTTCTTTCATCCGAAGGACAGGGATAGTCAAATGCAGCATGGCTTAGATTCAAATCTACAACTTCACAATCAAAACATGATCATGCTGACCACTAGCCAACGACACCAAAAGGCTAGCCTGTATGAGAAGCTCATGATCAATACTTCATATACCATCTACAGGAACTCCACAAAGAACAACATGACACACCCATCGACTTCCTTAAGTCTATCTTTATTAGCATGACCACAATGACAGTATGATTGACAAGATGAAACATGAATTCTGAGGAGAGGATGTGGTAAAAGTTGCTAAAAATATCATATAAAAAAAAGACATAATTTTTTCATTTTAGAAACAAAATCCGATGCCAGTGGAACATGATTTGAATATCAACAAGACAGTTACATTACATGTTGGTGAGCTAAAATCTATGTACAGCAGGGCTCCTTAAATGTTCATTATGTGTTAAGATTCTCTGTTCTCATCATTTCACAACAGCACACTAGTATGGCTTTGGTCTTCTGTCTGGTCTGTTCATGGGTGGTCTGTAAGCAACAAGGAAAAGATGAACCAGATATTAAATGTGTCCTTAATTTTGGCAAGACATTTTCAGTATTCACACGAATGTTCAAATTATTTACCCCACCAATTAGCCAAATGGGATTTGTTTGATCCACATCAAATTTTACACAGCAAAACCAAGATAAAATGACAAGAATTTGAGGCATGTGTTCAGTCACCAGGCAGTCTGTCTGGCACTGGCTCTAAGGCAATCAGTCATGGACAACATTTGTGAGAAATGTAATCTCTACTACATTTATCTATCATTGCTGTTGAGTTGTCTCAACAAAATTAACAGAAAGAGATGGGATCAACTACACTCGTGCCTGTGTACATGCATTGTAAGGTTACACCATGAAGTTTCATTCAGAACTGACTAGCAGTCATGGAAAGACCTTACTAGCAATGCAGATTAGTAACTGACTCACACTGCTAGACCAAGTTTTGAGCCCTGCACTTTCGACAAAAAATCTCTTTCATGAGAAAAATTTAAAAATGCCAAATTTAAACCTGAGATTAGTAGGTCCGTGATATGGGGTGTGCTGAAGATCTTCAAAGGCAAATGGCTAGATCATGATTCTGACCATTTACTGTCTCATCTCTGGTCAGTACAATTTCAAGCCTTACTAGAACCCAAGCTGATTATGAGAGAGAGTTTGTATTTGTACTTGCGATAGACCTATAATTTCTCCAAGTACATTTGTAAACAGGTTCATTTCTTCATTAATAAATACTGGCCGCCACCATATAGTGGAGTCTCAAGTGTGGTATTAACCACAAGCTAACAAACCGTGCAATGCTTATCCCACATCGCTATAGAGCCCTCTGCCATACCTTTGTAGTATAAGATACATTTATTCTTATGTGATAAAGACTGAACTGTCCCTGTGACTACAGAGGCCCCTAAAATACCTAGGCAGTCTATGACCTATTGATCCTCATATGATAAACACTGACCTATACCAGTGACTATTGTGGCCTCTGACATACCCTGACAGCATATGATAATAAACACTGACCTGTCTCTTCCACCACCTCCACGGCCTCCTCTGTCACCATATCCACCTCGACCTCCTCCACGTCCACCTCTGTCACCAAATCCACCTCGACCACCACGGTCGCCAAATCCACCACGGCCTCCTCCACCTCGCATTCCACCACCTCGGCCTCCACGATCACCAAATCCTCCGCGTCCTCCACGCATACCTCCACCTCCGCGACCTCTCATTCCTATTGGCAAAGACAAACCAGATTAATTGGTTGGTTGGTTGTATGAATGTTTAGTGTCCCACTCAAGAATATTTCACCTATATGAAGATGTCACCCTGAACTGCTCAAGTGTGAGAAATATCGCCTATGCTCTGCACTTATGGATCTACAGCAAGGAGTGTTCTTGTCAACACCTACTGGGACAGGACCTCAACTTTTACAGTCTCATCCGAAAAACTTGGACAGCCAGTCGTAGTGTGGTTTGCATTGGAACCCAAAACCTCATGATCAGAAGGCAAATTAGCAAACCACTAGACAACGCTGGCCTCACAAAACAGATCAAAAATAAAATAAAAACTAAAAGAAAAGTTTGTTACTAACAACCTATACTAGGTAAAGTATAATATCTATATGACCTAAACATAACAATATATGCAACGATGAAAGGGTCTAACCAGCTAAACTCATCGACACCTGGAATGAAAAGGATCTGTCTTAAAGTCGAATCAGGGGTCAATGATTTAAAACATATATACGGATAGAGATTGTAAAAAGGGAGATAACTCACCACCCATTCCACCATCCATGCCAGCACCATCAGGTCTAGGAGCATTACACCTATTGCAGGCATTCCTCCAGCTGAAGTTATTATTACCACAAGTCCTACAAAACAACAATAAACAAGATTGTAATTATTTATGACAAACAGGAGATTTTCTAGTAAGTTTAGGGATCAGGCAAAAAATCAATTACAATAAAGCAGAATTATATGTTAAATGACCAGTAAAAATTAAAAGGTGTAGTCAATTTTATTGCACTATTGTCTTTAAAATGTGATTTCAGCAATGCCCCTGTTCAATATGTTTTCAGCAATGCCTCTGTTCAATATGTTTTACTTTTAAAACATAACCTTAGTACTTACTCAACTGTGCATGTCCAGTCACCGGCTCTCTGACCTAAATAAAATGAAATCAAGATCAGTAAAGAATATCTCATTTGAAGGACAGTGCACTAGTCCAATGATGAACTAAGAATCATTTATTTGAAGACATCACTATATGCTGGTGAAAGGCTATAAAATTTGGCCTATGCTCACAACTTAGTCATTGAGTAGTTGGTTGTATTGTTGTTTTAAGTCCCATTAAAGAATATTTCATATACAGAGAGATGTCCCCATGTGCAGGTGAAGGGCCACAAATTTTGCCTATGCTCGTCACTTACTCTCGTGTGCCAAATAAACGTACATGTACGTTTATTTTTTTCCTGAAAAAAATCCACCCTGTACGATGCTTATTTGGACCTGTACGTTTATTAACTTTACCGACTCATTGAACCCAAGTGCCTCCATAAATGTGTCATTTATTTGCTACGCTCATTGTCCGTGATACCTAAAAATGTGTTAAGTATTTGCTGCTCATTTTCCAGTTGTGTCTTATCAGGCCTACGAGTCAGCCATGGTAGCATGTCGTTCCAGAATGCCGCTTTAAATAGCGGTCGTCTCATTGGCTCGATGTATGTTGTGAAATCGGCAGCGATTGGATCGTATTTATATCGTCAGCAACCTGAACAGCTTGCTCATTAATTATTCATAAGGTGACCTAAAATAGATCGGGAATTTCCAACGGTTTACCTTCAAAGCGCCCGCTAAAGAATTTCGCATTGCCGGGTCAGTTGGCTGTTATGTGTGTAAATTATTAACTGTCGGTTTTAATAAAATTTGATGTATTAAGAAGTGTTTAAATTTCATTTGTGAACAATTGTTCATTCAGCTCATCCCCCAAAAGTAACAAACAAAATCTGCAACTACCATCAGTCGACATCCCGCACCAGAACATAACGTACACATGTGATACTAGTACTTGTACTGTAGCTAGGTACATGTAACTGCTAACAGCGAGGGGGGCACGGAGGGTTTGATTCTTTGCATCATGCAAAAGAAATTTGTTTAAACCTTTTTTTTCATGTTTGGAAAAGATCGTTAATAAATGAAACACATTTTTTTATGTGTGCAAAATGAGCAATCATGTTTTTGTTTGTTTTTTTCCTGGAGTTTACATGAATACTAGTATTGAGACTCTAATCTAGATGGGAAATTTTCATATACAATTTGTTACAACATTGTTACATTTGATTTTTATGAAAAATTCATAGCACAACTGCAGCAGAGAAAATAAATTTTCTAAACATTTTGCAGCATTTTTGATCAGGTATGTATTAAATATTTGATTATTTTTAAAATATTTAATATCTATCAGTATCTAGTGGAAGAGAGTGGCTCTGTATTAGGATAAATACATCCATCCCCAACTCTCTTTCTTATTTCTGTCACTTTGAATGGCCTTTGTGGGAATAGGGGGGGGGGGATTCATTCCACCCTGTACTTTAACTAGATTTTCCAAAATTTTCCAGCCTGTACTTTTATTCCGCCCTGTACTTTAATTACGTTTTTCAGACTGTTCCGCCCTGTACTTTTATTCCGCCCTGTTCTTTTATTTGGCACACAAGAGTATGGCCGTAGAGCAGGGAGGGCTCTTTAATGTATCAACACCTACTGTGAAACGGGATCTTTGATTTTACCATCTCATCTGAAAGACAGGGAAAGCCAACTGTGACGTGGCTTGGGCTCAAACCCCAGACTTCATGATTCAGAGTCAAACAAGCCAACCACTAGGCCAAGGCAGCCTAATTGAGCAGTAAGAGGTTCTTACCTCTTTCACCAAGTACAGAACATACTACTTTGATAATTATATGGTTAATGAGCCAACAGCTTCTGTGACACAGGCATAGGTTTTTACTTTCTCATCCAAAGGACATGAAAAGCCAGTCGCCTCAGTTTAGTGGATTCCAACCCAAGACGCATGATCTGAAGGTGAATAAGCTAATCCAGAGCAACAATGGCTCTGTAGTGACAAACTAGACCGTGTCTGCCATATAGGAAATTGTATTAGAATAAAATGTGGACAATTTAGCTAGATAACTACAAAGGCGCTATTGATAGTGAAATATACATGTGAAAATATCTGAATACGTACCATCATCTCTGCCACCGCCGCCACTGCCGCCGCCGCCACCACCACCACCACCAAATCCTGTGGAGAAAAAGAAAGATGACTCAACAAACATGTAAAAACTACGGGACTGGAATAATTACTTGTTTTTTTTGTGGCCACACTGGGCTAATAGTAAAGAAATCCTACAGTTTCTATCACACCATCCCTAACCCCAAGAATACTTGAGGTATTTAGACAAATCATGGTCAGTTTTATTGACCCCATCTCAGCAGTAGCGAAGTTAATGTAACGAAAGCCTACATCAACATAGCAAGATACTACAACACACCTGCATATCCAGTTTTACCTGTGTCGGTATTTCTCATTTATAGTTTTGCACACTGATGTATTGTTGTTTAATATCCAACCTAAGAGTCATTTACTTAAATGGGGATATTACCATATGCAAGTCAAGGGCCACAAATTTTGACCTATGCTAGATACTTTAAGCCATTGAGCAGGGAGGGATTTTTGATGTGCTGACGCCTAATTTGACAAGGAAAGGAAAACCCATCTCCTTCCATCAAGTGGACTTAAACCTAGGACCTCACAAACTGAAAGTAATCATGCTACCACACGATAAAAACAACACTCAGTTTAACATGTGTTTGTGATTTTTGGACTCTACTGCTAAGCAGCTGTTATTTTGCACATTTCTACAAGATTAAAAGTCAACAATGTACAAATCCTTACATCTTAGACTAGACAATACTGTGAATGGTCAATACTTTCCACACATTATATCTAAGTACTTGATAATGTTGATCCATATCAATTGAATATATGACAATTTGAATGTTACATGTAATCATTGACCAGTGCCATATCAAATAAAATCGAGAAAGCAATAAAAATATACAAAAACTTATTTCCACATACTGTAGAAACCCTCAAGACAGATTCACCTAAATCTTAAATGAGATCATTACAAAAAAAAAAAAAAAAGAAACACATGCAAACATGCAGAAATGAACTAAAATGAAAGTATGCAAAAAAGTGAGATAGAGATGCATAATGCAAACCAAGAAATAAGCAAGAGACCAGGAAGCCTGAAGTCACCTGAGGAAAAAAAATGCTGATGTTGAACTATGATTCCCATGACGATTCTTGGCAAAATTCATTGAAGTTGGCCATAAGTTTCTGAAAGCTTGATAAGGAGAGTACTATAGTTATCCTTTATGCTTGACCAAACCATGACTCCAGGGCTTTCTCTTGAACAAACTTGAATCTACACCACTTGCACACACTACAGGCCACTAATCACTGTATTTGGACTGGTAATTTCATAGAATAATTTGAAAATTATTGAATTTAAACCTTTTTTTTTTATTATTGTCAAATGATAGGACAGGGCCACTTCTGGATTCAGGGGACTGTATAATCCTTGCCAAATTAGGTTGAAATTGGTTCATTAGTTGAAAAAAAGTCAAATACAGTCAACTTTGATTATAACAAATGCCTAGGAACTGGTAAATAAACTAAGTTATATCAGTACATGTATTTTGTTGTTTCAGGTTTTATACACACTGAAGGTAAA
This sequence comes from Pinna nobilis, assembly GCA_016161895.1. Taxonomy (NCBI): domain Eukaryota; kingdom Metazoa; phylum Mollusca; class Bivalvia; order Pterioida; family Pinnidae; genus Pinna; species Pinna nobilis. The sequence continues at coordinate 3,460 of JACSZP010036505.1, read as the reverse complement.
CACATGGGGATGGGAGATTTTGTTCGTTATTACAAAAAATTTGGTGTTCCCTACTTAGCTATGTTCGATGGGCAAATATCACAATAGGTCACCTAAAAACAGGATAGGACATAAATGGTCAGAGGGAAAAGAAAACCCAACTCAAAAAGTGATAAACTTAACTCTAAATTTAGCGCAAAATAAAATGGACTTGAACAAAAAATCAAACTGTAGACAACATTAAAATAGGGATTTTTTTTAATTCGCTTTAATGACAGATGATGCATGATGCACTCACCTCCGCGTCCTCCCTCGCCGCGTCCCCCACCTGCAATAGAGCAGACTTGTCTACAGGATCTGCACTATCAAAGACTAGCATGCTCAAGGAAACCCATCATACTTCATGACTTCTTATTCCTCTGTCCCAATATGCTAAGTGACTCTCCTGGTGTTAGCCCTATGCATCATGTACTAGCATCATGTACTACTAAACTTTTTGGCCCTAGCATGCTCAATGACCCATTGTACTATATGACTTTCTTATTCTTTTGTCCAATATGCTGTTACTTCTAATTTTAGCTCTAAGCATTCTCTGTGATTTTTTTAATTCTCTCCCAACAAGCTCAATGACATTTTTGCCACAGAATGCTATTTGACTGTGATTTTAATCAGCAGTAATACCATAACACCTTGTTTAAAGTTTCAAAACATAAAGGAATGACTTCCTGTAACCAATGATGATTTCAAATTCATTTTCTACTATGTAATTGGCATCAGTTGTTATGTGCCGATTTCCAAAACCCAGGAAGCTACAATTTCATTGGTCAGTAAAAGGTCATGACATGGTGTCATCAGAACCTGATCTGCACTGAACTGTGTTTGGTCCTTCATCACAATGTATCTGATAACCTGGAGTGACAAATCTTATTTAGATCGATTATAAACATACCTCCTCTACTGCCCCCTCTTCCTCCACGACCTCCACTAAAGTTGTTGTTCACTTTGCGTGTAGCAATCTCCACTTTGATCACTTTACCATAGCACTCTTTTTCTGGAAAATAAAAACACTCCCTGAATAAAATCAATTAATTCACAGATATAACAATTTACAAAGCCTTGTCCTGCCCAGTGACTCTAACCCACTCGGTGGAGTTGTTCCATCTCACACATGAAATAATGAACAATTTTATAACGTTCAAAAGTTTAATCCCCTGGTAAAAGCTCAGTGGCTTTCCAATGAATTTTTTCATTTGAAACCAGTAATCTATAGTTTAAATGTAAGTTGGGTGTGAATGTACATTGTATCTTACTTACATGGTAGCCCAGCTCCCAGGTTTCTCAAATTTAAAAGATTGTTCAAACACGAGGTTCAATTACACCGATTGTAAAACATCAGGATTTAACTCATGGTTTTATTACAATCCTCGGTTACATATACCAAGAGTTAAAACAGACCCAGTTGATGAACATCTAGACTAAACAATGAGGAGTAACTTACCATTGAACCAGTTGATGGCTGCCTTTGCAGTTTCTGTGTCGTCATATGTAATTGTAGCTTCTCCCTTGGGGCGCCCTGTGGCTTTGTCTTTGTAAATCCAGACTTTGGGTTTACCGGTCTTCTTGTCAGTCTAAAATAATAAAAAAAAAAAAAAAAAAAAAAATGACAGCTACAGTTAACCCTTTCATCAACCACAATATAAAGATCCCCTCCCTATAAAGACTGCTGTCCCTATGCCCCTAAGCAGGTATTTTATATATTATTAAGTTTCACAGTACATTCTATGTGGCAAAGAGGAATAAAAGAGGAAAATAACTCAAATATCAAAATGTGAATTACAGATTTGTTTTTCTACATAAATTTTATTTCCAGCTGATGTTCAGAGCATCTTTAACTTACCAACCCCTGAAATCTCTCATTTGGAGAAGAGGAAAAGCCACCCGCATGAGCTAATGAAGTTACAGCTAACCTGGGGATTTAATAAGACTGCTTTACTGGCTATTACTAACCTTGATAACACCAATGCTGCCAAAGTGTTGGACCAGGCCATCCTCATCAATATCTTCACTTAATCCAGAAACAAAGATAGTGTCAACCATCTCCTGCATTTCTCCACCTGTACAGAAAAGCAAAGGTGAGTGAAATAAGACTTACAAATTGGTTTGGTCTAATAAACACGGCTTTTCAGATGGCAAAAATTTCTTCAAAATAGGGTGCTACAGGACAAAATCAATGATGTAACGGGGAATTGATGGGATATTTCTTCCTACATACAAATGTACTTTCAAATTCTAATTACATTAATTGACAACGATTAGGCATGCTTACAACAGATTAATACGGAGAGATTGCTAAATTGAGCAGAATTGCTACTTAAAATTAAGTCTGTAACTTGTAAGGTAGCTGTTGAAATATCTTAAGTCCTAAATGAGTGAAGGCACCATTTAGCCAGAGACTTGGTCTTTTTTAAAATTAGGCGATTGAGGGTTTGTTTTGTGTGTGCCTGTGGTTTTTTGTTGTTTTTTTTTTTGGGGGGTGGGTGGGTTGTTAAAGTTCACATCAATAAATAGCTTACTTACCTTTGTCACCCCTGTCCCCACGGTCACCTACAAAATATATAAATCACAGATTAAATCATGTACATTTATCCCTATCACTTCTCCTAGTTAGACTGCAATTTGATTGAAGACCTGGCACTAAAGTGCTAGTACAGACATCAACCATAAATGCTGTCTTCTTAGGAGAAGCTATACATAAGAATGCATAAATTATCTAAACTCCTCATGCTTACTACACAAATGAAACTTGTTCTACTTTAACCATGTCATAGACCCACTTTTTCAAGTTTGATATCGGGTACCAGCTCTTTTAAAAAATTGATGTCGAATAGTTATGCACATCTGAAAATGAGCAAGAAATCTATCAATCAAACTGGCGGTCAACTATACCCCGATTAAGTACAAACAACACAGCATTTTTGCATGTGCAAATTGTTGCATTTTCAAGCACCACTGAAGATGTACACTTACAAAACTCACGTAGAGTGGCAAGATTTAAAGGACTTATTTTGAAGACCATCGTCTTAAAACAATTTAACATTATCTATTAATCCACCATATTGTTGAATGTTTCTCCAACTAAACCACAGGATATTCATAATTACAGTAGAGTCGGTCTATAACCAATCGAGTTAAAGCGAATTCAGTGCTATAAAGAAGAGGCATAAAATCATCGAAAAGAATGACTATTTATCTATTTATGTAGTAAATCCAATGCTTAAAACGAAGGATGCCTACAACGAAGTCAAAAGTCAATCCCCTTGGACTTCATTATAGACCAACTCCACGGTACATGTATTTACAACATTAGATTTACCTCTTAAAAATTCCCCCTAAATGAATACTTGTAACTAAATCTTGAAGTGCAAAGTACACACACACAAACATGCAGCTGTATAAGTAGCCTTTTTTCATAACTTTGACA